>CM022302.1:17994237-18015600 GCA_011799875.1 Thinopyrum elongatum | reverse complement strand
TTTTTAACTATTCAACTCCAACTTTTTTGCGTTCAACATGCACCATTCAAAGCCACATCATCAATTTTCAACCCTTTTGACTTATTTTGCTATTTTTCATTTGATTTATGTTTTCTTAGCTAAATGACCCTGAAATTGAAAAGAATACAAATGAACGTCTGAAAAGAGGTTGAAAGTTGGCATGGTATCATCATTTCACCCAAATAGCATGTGCTAAAAGTTGAGAGGGTTACGGCAAAAACTGGATGCACTTCGTGTACACAATGGACAACTCTTTAGAAGTATCATGGTTTCGGAGAAAACTCATATTACAAAAGGCATTTCATTTTTTTAACTTATTTCAACTCCAAACTTTTTGTGCGTTCAACATGCACCATTCAAAGCCACATCATCAATTTTCAAACCTTTTTGACTTCATTTGGTATTTTTCATGATTTACGATTGTTTTAGCTAAATGACACTGAAATTGAAAAGTAGTACAAATGAACTCTGAAAAGTGTTGAAAGTGGCATGTATCATCATTTCACCCACATGCATGTGCTAAAGAGTTGAGAGGGTTACGGCAAAAACTGGATGCACTTCGTGTACAAAATGGACAATATCTTCTGCTATTGATATCATGGGTTTCTGACGAAAACTCATATGTTACAATGCATTCATTTTTTTAAACTTATTTCAACTCCAAATTTTTTGGCTTCAACATGCACCATTCAAAGCCACATCATCAATTTCAACCCTTTCTACTCATTTGCATTTTTCATTGCATTTACTGATTTTTTAGCTAAATGACCATGAAATTGAAAAGCAGTACAAATGAACTTGAAAGGTTGAAAGTTGGCTGGTATCATCATTTACCCACATAGCATGTGCTAAAAAGTTGAGAGGGTTACGGCAAAAACTGGATGCACTTCGTGTACAAAAAGGACAATCTCTTTCGAAGTATCAGGGTTTCGAGCAAAAACTCATATGTTACAAAGGCATTTCATTTTTTAACTTATTTCAACTCCAGACTTTTTTTGCATTCAACATGCACCATTCAAAGCCACATCATCAATTTTCAACCCTTTTTGACTTCATTTGCTATTTTTCATGCATTTATTTATTTTTTAGCTAAATGACCATGAAATTGAAAAGCAGTACAAATGAACTCTGAAAAGGTTGAAAGTTGGCCTGGTATCATCATTTCACCCACAAAGCATGTGCTAAAAAGTTGAGAGGGTTACGGCAAAAACTGGATGCACTTCGTGTACACAAATAGACAATCTCTTCGAAGTATCAGGGTTTCGGGAAAAACTCATAGTTACAAATGCATTTCATTTTTTTAACTTATTTCAACTCCAAATTTTTGTGCGTTCAACATGCACCATTCAAAGCCACATCATCAATTTTCAACCCTTTCTGACTTCATTTCGTATTTTTCATGCATTTACTGATTTGTTTAAGCTAAATGACCCTGAAATTGAAAAGTAGTACAAATGAACTCTGAAAAGGTTGAAAGTTGGCATGGTATCATCATTTCACCCACAATAGCATGTGCTAAAGAGTTGAGAGGGTTACGGCAAAAAACTGGATGCACTTGTTACAAAATGGACAATCTCTTTCGAAGTATCAGGGTTTCTGACGAAAACTCATATGTTACAAAGGCATTTCATTTTTAACTTATTTCAACTCCAGACTTTTTGTGCGTTCAACATGCACCATTCAAAGCCACATCATCAATTTTCAACCCTTTGTGACTTCATTTGCTATTTTTCATGCATTTACTGATTTTTTAGCTAAATGACCCTTAAATTGAAAAGAAGTACAAAGAACTCTGAAAAGGTTGAAAGTTGGCATGGTATCATCATTTCACCCAAATAGAATGTGCTAAAAAGTTGAGAGGGTTACGGCAAAAAATGGATGCACTTTACTCTACAAAATGGACAATCTCTTTAAAGTATCAGGGTTTTCGGACGAAAAACTCATATGTTACAAATGCATTTCATTCTTTTAAATTATTTCAACTCCAACTTTTGTGCATTCAACATGCACCATTCAAAGCCACATCATCAATTTTCAACCCTTTTTGACTTCATTTGTATTTTTCATGCATTTACAGATTTTTTAGCTAAATGACCGTGATGAAATTGAAAAGTAGACAAATGAACTTGAAAAGGTTGAAAGTTGCCTGGTATCATCATTTCACCACAATAGCATGTGCTAAAAAGGTGAGAGGGTTACGACAAAAAACTGGATGCACTTCGTGTACCAAAATGGACAATCTCTTTCGAAGAAGATGGTGTTTCGGACGAAAAAAAATCATAGTTACAAAGGCATTTCATTTTTTTTAACTTATTTCAACTCCATGACTTTTTGTGCATTCAACATGCACCATTCAAAGCCACATCATCTAATTTTCAACCCTTTCTGACTTCATTTGTATTTTTCATGCATTTACTTATTTTTTAGCTAAATGACCCTGAAATTGAAAAGCAGTACAAATGTACCCTGAAAAGGTTGAAAGTTGGCATGGTATCATCATTTCAACCCACATAGCATGTGCTAAAAAGTTGAGAAGGGTTACGGCAAAAACTGGATGCACTTAATGTACAAAATGGACAATCTCTTTCGAAGAATGAGTGTTTCGACGAAAACTATATGTTACAAAAGGTATTCAATTTTTTTAACTTATTTCAAACTCCAGACTTTTGTGCGTTCAACATGCACCATTCAAAGCCACATCATCAATTTTCAACCGTTTGACTTCATTCTGTATTTTCATGCATTATTGATTTTTTAGCTATATGAGCCAGAAATTTAAAGCAGTAACAAGAACTCTGAAAAGGTTGAAATGTTGGCATGGTATCATAATTTCACCCAAATAGCATGGTACTAAAAGTGAGAGGGTTACGGCAAAAAATGGATGCACTTCATGTATAAAATGGACAATCTCTTTCAAAGTATCAGGGTTTCGAAGAAGAAAACTCATATGTACAAAGGCATTTCATTTTTAACTTATTTCAACTCCAGACTTTTGTGCAGTTCAACATGCACCATTCAAACCACAATCATCAAATTTTCAACCCTTCTGACTTCATTTGCTATTTTTCATGCATTTACTGATTTTTTTTAGCTAAATGACCCTTGAAATGAAAAGCAGCACAAATGAACTCTGAAAAGAAGTTGAAAGTTGGATGGTATCATCATTTCACCACATAGCATGTGCTAAAAAAGTTGAGGGTTACAGCAAAAATTGATCCACTTCGTGTACACAAAATGGACAATCTCTTTGAAGATAGTTCAGGGTTTCGGACAAAAACTCATATGTTACAAAGGCATTTTTTTTTTTAACTTATTTCAACTCCAAATTTTTGTGCATTTAACATGCACCATTTTAAAGCCACATCATCAATTTCAACCCTTTCTGACTTCATTTGGTATTTTTCATGCATTTACGTTTGTTTTAGCTAAATGACCCTGAAATTGAAAAGTAGTACAAATGGACTCTGAAAAGGTTGAAATTGGGCATGGATCATCATTTCACCCACATAAGCATGTGCTAAAAAGTTGAGAGGGTTATGGCAAAAACTGGATGCACTTCGGTACAAAATGGAAAATCTCTTCGAGATGATTAGGGTTTCGGACGAAAACTCATATGTTACAAAGGCATTCATTTTTTTAACTTATTTCAACTCCAGACTTTTTTTGCGTTCAACATGCACCATTCAAAGCCACATCATCAATTTTCAACCCTCTGTGACTTCATTTGCTATTTTTCATGCATTTACTGTTTTTTTAGCTAAATGACCTGAAATTGAAAAGCAGTACAAATGAAGTCTGAAAAGGTTGAAAGTTGGCATGGTATCATCTTCACCCAAATAGCATGTGCTAAAAGTTGAGAGGGTTACGGCAAAAAATGGATGCACTCAGTTAACAATGGACAATCTCTTTAGAGTATCAGGGTTTCGGACGAAAACTCATATGTACAAATGCATTTCATTTTTTTAACTTATTTCACTCCAAACTTTTTGTGCGTTTCAACATGCAATTCAAAGCCACATCATCAATTTTCAACCCTTTCTGACTTCATTTGCTATTTTTCATGCATTTACTGATTTTTTGTAGCTAAATGCCAATGAAATTGAAAAGCAGTACAAATGAACCTCTGAAAAGTGAGTGATGAAAGTTGGCATGGTATCATCATTTCACCCACATAGCTTGTGCTAAAAGTTGAGAGGGTTACGGCAAAAAAATGGATGCATTTCGTGTACAAAATGGACAACTCTTTCGAAGTATCAGGGTTTCGGACGAAAACTCATATGTTACAAAGGCATTTCATTTTTGACATTAACTGCAGTATATTCTAAATCAAAGCCATCATCAGAATAGTTTGGAAGAAGTCATCACTTTTCTTGCGTGTGTCCTTGCTTATTGCTTCTCATAACCATGGATTAATCTTCATCAGTTTAACAGGGTGCTTAGGTCAGCCTTCACTTTGAAGGAGGAATTTCATGAAAACTTTTCATAATCATTCAGACATGTCTTTGTATTGCCCCACACTCCACACGATGTGTCTCTTTTACCCTGAAAGAACTACTGTGGCGTTTGGCTTCATCGTATGAGGTACATTAGTTCCTTATCTTTCTTTTATTGGTTTTGATAGACATTCCTTACAATAGTTAAAACTGCGCACACATTGGTAGGACATGGTTCGTCTGTGTACCCAAAATTGTTGAGATCCACTGTTGTCATTCATCACTACGGGTCTACTTACCTGCCTCCTGAAAAGTTGACCATTTGACACCGAAAGAAAGGACCTTTAAATCATTGTCATAGTCAAGTTCCCATATCTCACATTGTAACCATAATATGGTTCCTTCCCCTGTGGTTGCTGCATCAAAGCGGACAACACTGTTTGGGTTGGGGTTTCAATATTGGCGACGATGGTAAAATGTATTCCATTATCTCGTACCCTTGGTTAAGCAATACAGTCGAAGATGGCTCCTGGCCAACGATTATAGCTTACTCCAACAATGTTGTTATCCATGAGATGTTTGCAACCAACTGTCCGAAAAGTTCCTGATTGTAATGTTGACAAGAATCAGTCGTCAGAAGACGCTGGGTGTTGGAGCGCGAGAAAAAATTCTGTTGTTCATTGACCTACGGGGTCACCAGGTAGACTTCTTGTCAGAACGTGTAGTGTGCTTGAAGCCAAGGAATTTGCCCGTCACATATTATGAATCCGCTTCCTAGCGTGCCTTTTCAAGTCAGTCTCCCCTCATACCGCGATTGAGGGAGACCAATCGGCTTAAGGTCAGGAAGAAAGTTCACCAAAACTCAAATTGACCTTCTGGTTTGATTGCCACCATGGAGTGTTTCCTTATGGCTAGGCGCGGAGTAATTTTACCCATTACATTTCTTTTTAAGACTCCCATGAACCTCTCAAAGGGGAACAATGTGTAGAATACAGGACCCGATGCAATCTCGCTCACTAGATGAACTAGGACGGCGTCATGAATTGAAGAAGGATGTGGGAACACCAGCTCAAAATGACAATACCTTTTGCACCAAATCATTCTTTACCTTGGTAGGATTTCTGGATCGTTAACCTTTGAGAGATTGCATTGAGGATGCACTAAGATTAAAATGCAAGTGAAACGTTATTTGTGGTAGAAAGACGAAAAAAACTAAATGGCAACCGGAAGTGAGTTGCGTCATATCACGTGGCCAGTCATGAGACTTTAGGTGTTCTTGAAATGTTTTCTCATGCACATATTTATTATTACCTTTATAACGAGAGAAGCCAGACCCGGGACCTTCATACTGAGAGGCATTCAAAAGATTTCCTCTCTTCTTTGGTAAGAGGCGTAGCTGGTAGGACCTTCATACTGCTTTGGATGCATGCCCCGTCTTTTTCGTGCACCGGGGAAAACACGAGAGATAGGCGGCACACCATGGGAAAGGAAAAACCAAAGATGAACCCACGAGAAAACAAAAATGTCATCAAAATAGCACAGCAAACACAAGGAATAGGAGTCTGAAGAAGGTTGATCTTCGAGTTACGCTGTAGCGCAGCGGAATGAGAGTCCGATGACGATCGGCGGTTCTGCGATCCCCGCAGCTAGATTTACAACCTCCAACCGCGGAGGATGTACTAATTCTCTGCCAAAAGCAGCCAGAAGACCCGACGGGACCCATAGGTCCGTCCCTCACCTGTCACCTCACTAGCAAAGTAAATTTTCCAAGGACAGGCTAAGAATCAGATCACCCAGCTCGGACCCTCCTGTCGAGGACAGCCCTAGGGAGGACCTTCGAAAATCGGCCAAAGGCGTCAAAACCCGGAAGACAAATTCGTGGGACGGCTCGGAAAGAATCAGGAATCAATCGGACAGAATTGGACAGCTTGGGAGGCACTCTCAAACAGCCCCTCGGGCACTAAGATCGAAAACTACGACCTCTCTACAGAGTTGCAAACATACGGGGTCAATAGCCGAGGGCTTCGCCGCAGAAAAGTTCCCACCGGAACCCAGACAGCCTTTCGGCTCTACGAAACTTTTTCGTGGAGGAGAGAGAGAGAAGCCAGATCATTGGCATGGCAACTTGTATGTGAGAAGGAGTGAGTCTTTAGGCAGCCCCCTCCACCCTATTATAGGCCAAGCCAAGGGTGGCTTCTCCAAGAAGCCAAGGGGAAAAAATACCAAAGGACCCTCAAGGTGGCTTCTCCAAGAAGCCACCCAAAAAGCACTTCACTATTCTGACGACATTTTCAGCGTCCTTTCGAACTGAAAATATTTATGTGGGCTTAGAACATTTCCAGTACCCACTAAAATAATTTCAAGTGTTCTGGAACAATTCCAGATTAGCGATTTTCATCTGCGAAAAGCATCTGAAGTTGGTTCCGCAGCTCCGGAACATTTCCGGTTTTTCTTCCAGAAAATTCCCAGAAGTTTCCAGAATGATTCTGGCACCCTCCAAGAATTATCGGGCATGTGCCAAAAACCAATTTGACTTTATGGTATCCTCTGAAACAACTTTTCAGTTTCACCGGAACTCATCCGGTGACCTCTCTTGCGGAACTTTTCCGCTGTCCGAAACTTTTCGGGTGTCCGAAACTTTTTCGGTGATTTTCTTCAGACTCCCTGTCTAGTATTCAGCAGATAGATGACCCTTAAGGTGTGACCTATAGGTTCGATGAAGTATAGACATGACACGGAACCCCTTCCGATCAATGATCAAAATCGGAGCCGACACACCATTGACCTAAACAATGAATGAATTCGAGGAACCTCCAGTTGCCGTGTGCTATTCCTGCTTTGCGATATGTTACAAATACCGAGGTGAGACATGTTGGCATTCCCGTGGATCAACAACTTGTCCACTATGCTAGTTACCTCGTTACCGGTATTGTTCTCTTTTCTCGTTACCGTGTTCCGGCATCCCTGTGATCAAATCACAAAGTGTCTGGCCAGACGATGATGGATACCGTAACACCGAGAGGGCCCAGAGATATCTCTCCATCGCGGAGGAGCAAATCCCAATCTTGAGCTATCAAGTTACTTGACACAACTTTCCATGAACCCGTAAGCCGCCGTAATAGCCACCCATTTACGGATGACGTTTAACAAACCCCAAAGTTCATGAAGCAAGCATGGAAGAACTCGATACTCTCATGCTCTGAGGAATCATGCAAACATTAACCATCTCTGTGTTATTAACCATTAACTTGTGACGAATGTATCTCATAGCATAACATCAAACGGGTCGATTCAACACAAATGTTCTTCTAACATTTGTGCCCTCAAAGTTGCTGGCATAGACATGCCTATGATGGGAAAACATAATCATCATGCAACACTTGAGCTAGTCTTAGAGGCATGACTAGGAATACATTTTACCATTTATTATTCCACACGGCACATGGTGTTTCCCCAGAGCCTTTATGGATATACGGGCTCGGGAACCACAGCAGTTATAGCATGGAACATAAAAAAATAATTATGAGCAAGGAGATAAATAATAACATTATTATTGCCTCTAGGGCATATCTCCTACAGACTCCCACTTGCACTAGAGTCAATAATCTAGTTAATGCTAATGCACTTTACACCTATGGCACATTGGTGTAAAATATGCTTCGCATGTGGTATAGCCTGATGTCCAACGGATCTGACGACTTCAGATCTGTGTGTATCTTTGCATATCCTCGTGTTTTCACGCTTTCACAAAAATTCATATTTGTGTACACCTTGCTTGTATATGTGTGAATCATGGTCAAAACCTGATTCCTCAGACTGAGCTATGGAGCAACTATCTGTAATAGTGTCCCATGACCAAGCCTTCTTGGAACCATACTAAGTTCATGAATGAACTATATGATCAACAACTTCTTTGTCGCTTCTAAAGCGTCAACATACTTAGCCCATTTGTATAGAATCCGCCACAGTTATCTTGTTTGGAACAATTCCAACAAACGTGCCACCATATTGTGTATTGCACAAAAAAAAAACCTTAATTTAATCGGAAATCGCTTGGAGCATGGATGAAGACTGTATCGATGTAACCTTTTACAACGAACTCTTCATGATCTCGCTTGGAGAAAAAAATGTCATCAGTGCTACTATAGTACACAATGACAATTTGTGTCCGAGCCATGATCAGATTTTGATCACTTTGGGATCATACTCGCAACAACATTTGGGAGTATTGGACATATCTGGTTGTTTTACATACCATGGAATACATGATTAATCCAAACACAAGAGTGTGTGGAATCTCCATCATGTATTTTGCTCATCAGGCTTTGGGACACCGAGTCTTGCAAAAAATGTTCCATGTGACTTCGGCAAGAATCACTCCTTGGCGTTTTAAATGCTAAAAAGTTTTAGCATCTTGTCAATATGTATTTTTGCTTAGCCCCATTGGTAAATCTATCTCCATAGATCATCATGCCTAATATTAAGGCTATTTAGCCCAAGCACTTCATCAAAAATCTATTTCAAATGAAGTCTAATTCATGTCAAGAAATTATTTCCATTTAACAATGTGTCAAGCACAGAAGGTGTTTAGAAATATATTATGCTCCCACTTACTTTCTTGAAACACAAGCATCTTTGTTACCCATTGATGAAGTCAAACCCCTTGACCATTTCTCAAAACACGAAGATCCAACTCCATTTTGCTCTCTTCTGTCCATTGTGGGAACTCTGAATTTTGCATACTTACTAGCATCCTATGAAGACAAATACCTTGGAATGTACACATGCAAGTCCTTGGTTCATTTCCATCAGATGGAAATCCTTTTGTCATCCATTGTTTTATATCTCATGATATGAAAATATGTATTAATTGCTAGTTCAACCCGAACCGACCTTTAAGCATCGCTACGGTGAAGCAACTCATCGTAGTCAACTCCTTGAAATTGTATATTGCAACAAGTCGAGCTTTAGGATAAAACATTTTTTTATATCGGTTATAGTTCCATAAATATTCGTCAGACTCTAAGTCTTCGAAAGGTGTATCAAGGTTTTAATCTGAATCACTTATAGGAAACTATCTCGGATTGTATTGGCATTTAGCCAATTCCGGAGTCAGGGCCCATCAACGTTCTTGTGTATCGTAGGTATACTGTTGGAACAACAATATCTCGTCTGCGCACCTGAGAGGTTTGCACGAGCCTTGCCTGCGTGGTTCAGCTGCAAGTTCAACCGAAGTCCATACATTTTATTGTAGAGACTTCCGTATCAGTCGCAGTAGGAAACTCTGGAATTACTTCCAAGGTCTCTTTCCTTTGACCTGATGACGAAGACCTGTTTATCTCGTCGAGTTGCAATATTCTCACTCACCTTTTGAAAGAAACATTTTCTTCAAAAAGCATACCGTTCTTTGTGGCAAACCTATTTGCCTCGGCATAGTGAGGGAGGAATACCCAATGACTTGGGAAACTACAAAGTAGCACTTGTCTGATTTGGAATAGGTTTGTAACCTTTACACAAGCCCCATATTCCAAATGTTAAGAAAAGATACAACATGGTTGGGCGTACCATACCATGCTCTCATTTCAACAGACCCGATGGAGCTCTTTTCAGTGTAAAAGCCGCAGTCTCTAAAGCATACTTTCAAAAGGGACAATGGCAAATTTATTTATGTCATCTTTGATCTTACCATGTCATAAATGGTTTCGATTACATCTTCAGGACTTTCCACTCACAGTGGGTGTTCCGGGAGGTGTAAGTTATGAAACTCTTTTCACAACATCAGACATTCGCTAAACTTGTAACTCAAATATTCCTTTCTGCAATCGAATTGTAGAAACAGAATTTTCTGTGTACAATAACTTTACTTCATTTTTGAAAACCTTTCGAATGAATTCAAAAGATCTAGACTTACGTCTCATCAAGTAAATATCCATATATCTACTTGAGTCATTCTGAAGATAGATAAATCCACTACTTGCAACAACATTTATTGGACTACATACATCATGATGCATGACACCAATACGTCTTTCTATTCCTTATGGCCTGTGAACGGTATTTTAGTCACTTCACTTTCGGAGAAAGTTGCAAGTGTCAGATGATTCAAAATCAAACGACTTCAAAATCCATCATAATGGAATTTTCCATGCGGGTTTCTCCAATGTGACCAATGCAGTGCCACACTTGTGTGGTATCTTGTAGTCTTGTGACATTTAGCGTCAGTGTTATGGATGTATCATATTCCATCCAATATTCATAACATACGTCCCATCTGGATGGAGCATGGTCTTCATGTTATTCATAACACTGAACAACAATTGTTCTTTTATGAACAACCCTTTTGCAACAACATTGTGTAAGGGCTAGAGTGTAAAACTCTAAAATGAATTATGAAAGTAAATCCAAGAGGTAATATATTAATAATCATTATTCATAACATACATCTCATTCTCAATGAAAGTATGGCCCTTATGTTATTCATAACATCGAACAAAAAGTTCTCTTATGAACAAACTCTCTTGCCAGATACCTTATGCAATGGGCTAGAGTTTGTGAAACTCTAAATGAATTATGAAAATAAATACAGACAGTAATACACCAGATGAAAGGATAGTAACATTACTAGTTCCCTGTGTATACCAAAACCTCATTCGGCTAGTCTTTCAGGCCATAGTAGTTCTTACATCGAGTTGCAACAGAAAGCAATCGAGCGGGTATCTTTGTGATTAACTCACAATACCCAAGAATCAGTGATTAACAATTTAATCATAATTCACAAGAACTATATCTTTGACCAGCCTTCTATACATCAAAAACTTGTATGACATATACATGAGCTGGAGGATATTCCAGTCTTCTTTCTTATTGCCTTTATACTTCTAACAGTTTAACTTTCAGTATTTCTCCTACTCTCAGAAGAAGCACCCAACTTAAGAGTGGCGTAGCCCTGGACTTCCTAGGCAATGAAAGTGTCACTAACACCCTCAGACACTTCCTTTCTCTTTAAGTTGTTGTTTTATTCACCTTTCATCATATGACAGGCGTTCTTCTGGATCCCTCTCTTATCAGTCTAATGCATAGTAAACTCCTTTACTAATAGTTTACAAACAAAACATTGCTTTGGATATCTCATATCTTTTAGCCTTTGTCTGTCTCTGAAAATGATTTTCAGATTCCATGAATATCACATAACTATCCAAACTTTCGAAGTTGGGTCTCATGGAAGCAAATGTATTGCACTTGACTGAAACGAAATTCTAGCTTTGGATCGAAGGACGAGAGTCACAATGACCATAGCATAAGCGAAAGATACCGAAAGTTGCGATAGGACAAAGTCCTTCTCGGCACTCTTGAGGACAATCCTCACATTACGTTACCAACCGTAAGTTTTAACCAGATATTTAACAGCTATTCACATTTTAACAGGGAAGGTGGAAATGCGAGCCATAATTCTACAACTATTATGCAAACACACTTTAGACAGTGTTCAAAATTAATTGCACTGAGAATTAAAAGAATTAATTCTACAGTGCGCTCCCACTCAAATCAATATCTCTCATAATTGATTTTAGTGATCCAAGATCCGCATATCAATTCAACGCATTGACGGGTCATCACTGATGACGTGATCTCAATCAGGTAGGCCAACTGTGAATCACATTGATCTTGTCCATCTTCGAGATGCAGTGGTGTTCCGAGTCAGGACTGTCCGCCTGAACGTCAAGACAACCAGTGATCACGCAGTGAGGTCTGACCTCATCCCGCCTTACACTCTTCTAATCGTTCTTTGTGTAGCATGGACATGGGCACCCCGAAAAGATACGTGTTGTAGACGGTGCTACATTGGGAGAACACTAACACTTGTATTTTTGTGAGAGATCACCCTAATAAAAGCGACTACCGCGCAATCAAGAAGGGTGCATCATAAGGGTGATAAAACATCTCAGGCAATTCTAATAGCATGATATGGTATAGCCCTTTCTGACGGAGAGAAGTTGTTTCTTCGTTCTTTGGCATTCGCGCGGTCATCATTTGCGAAGATTGCACCACCTTGTTGATGCACTAGATAATATTGCTATCTCTATAGCTAAATAAAATAATGCATTACACAAGTTTGACAAGCAGGTCATTTAAAGTGCAATCATATGGCTCCAGCCATCATGCCGAATCATGACACGCAGGTCTGTTAATAATTTAATCATATAGACATCTCATACATAATCAAATTATTATTGCGCCTGCTATACCACATCATATGCACATGCAAACCCTCCTGCAAAACCAAGTTAGACGCCTCTAATCGGTTCATGCAAAAAACTGGTTTTTTGTGGCTTCTAAGGTTTCGAAACAAACCGAAGCTACCAACGTCCATCATCAAGTATGATAATTCAAGTTGCTAGATTAACTTGTCCAGGGTGTATGAAAACCGAGATAATAAAATCTCGAGCCCATACTAAACTTCGTCATACGCATGGACCCCCGTGCAGATCATATCTGATCGCCCTTCGTTTTGTGAAATTTCATCTTTCTTTTTAAAACTAGGTGGAATTCAATGGACTGTTAGCACTTCGTTGATCAATCAGGATCGTGGATTGCCAGAACATTGAAAATCCACCATGCTGTTATCAAGATCAGAAATATGCAAATTCGAGGGAAAGCACAAGAACCTCGGGTAACAGATTTATCTGCTACCCGCACAAATAATTTCAGTAATAGAACTCATTACTACCTTAATTATATTGTGCAACACCCATACATTCCATGTTTCTAGATCGCAACCGGCATCTACGCATAGCAGGCCTATGATGCCACTGTTAGGTAACGCAGCAGAAAACAAAAATTTGTTGACCTCGCAACCAGCCCAGGACCACTATGGAGACTGCATACAAGGTTGATCATTTTCGTTTACCGAGACTCGTAGCGCAGCGGAAAGTAGAGTCGATGACGATCGGCGGTGCAGATCCCGCAGCTAGGATTTACAACCTCCCAACCGCGAGGATTGCTACTCCCTATCTGCCCCTCGCGACAGCCTCCGGAGGGAGGCGGTCAGAACAGGTCCCGGACGGATGTCGCGGACAGCCCTTCGGGAGGACCTTCGAAACTCGGACGGTCACTCGGACAGCCCTTCGGAGGACTCACAGAACACTCGGACCGTCACTTGGACAGCCCTTCGGGAGGCACTCTCAAACAGCCCCCGGGCACTAAGATCGAAACTAGACCTCTTCAACAGAGTTGCACCCACATACGGTGTCAACTATCCGGGCAGGGCTTCGCCGTCCAGAACTAGTTCCCCGGAACCCAGACAGCCTTCGGCTCTACGAAACTCTTTTCGTGGGGAGGAGAGAGAAGCCAGATCTTGCAGGCACTTGTATGTGAGAAGGAGTGAGTCTTCAGGCAGCCCCCTCCACCCTATTTATAGGCCAAGCCCAAGGGTTGGCTTCTCCAAGAAGCCAAGGGGAAAAATACCAAAGGACCCTAAGGTGGCTTCTCCAAGAAGCCACCCAAAGCACTTTCACTATTCATGACGACATTTTTCAGCGCATTTCGAACTGAAAATATTTAGTGGGCTTAGAACATTTCCAGTACCCACTAAAATAATTTTCAAGTGTTCTGGAAACAATTCCAGATTGCGATTTTCATCTGCGAAAAGCATCTGAAGTGGTTCCGGCCAGCTCGGAACATTTCCGGTTTTTCTTCCAGAAAATTCCCAGAAGTTTCTAGAATGATTCTGGCACCCTCCAAGAATTATCGGGCAGGTGCCAAAACAATTGACTTTATGGTATCCTCTGAAACAACTTTTCAGTTTCACCGGAACTCATCCGGGACTCTCTCTGCGGAACGTTTCCGCTGTCCGAAACTTGCGTGTCCGAAACTTTTTCGGTGATTTCTCTCAGACTCCCTGTCTAGTATTCAGCAGATAGATGCCTTAAGCGTGTTGACCCTATAGGTTCGGGTGAAGTATAGAATGACACGGAACCCTTCGATCAATGATTCAATCGGAGCCGTGGGACCACCATATTGAACCCTATACCCACACGAATGAATATTCGAGTGAACCTCCAGTTGCCGTGTGCTATTCCTGTTGCTTCGCGTATATGTACAAATACCCGAGGGAGATGAGACATGTTGGATTCCCGTGGATCAACAATGTCACTATGCTAGTTACCTCGGTACCGGTATTGTTCTCTTTCTCGTTACCGTGTTCGGCATCCTGTGATCAAATCACAAGTGTCTGGACAGACGATGATGGATACCGTAACACCGAGAGGGGCCCAGAGATATCTCTCCATCGCCGGAGGAGCAAATCCCAATCTGGAGCTATCAAGTACTTGACAACTTTTCATGAACCCGTAAGCCGCCGTAATAGCCACCCATTACGGATGACGTTTAAAACCCCAATGTTATGAAGCAAGCATGAAGAAACTCGATACTCTCATGCTTGAGGAATCATGCAAAAATAACCATCTCTGTGTTATTAACCATTAACTTGTGACGAATGTATCTTCATATAGCATAACATCAAACGGGTCGATTCAACACAAATGTTCTTCTAACATTTGTGAACCTCAAAGTTGCTGCATATAGACTGCCTATGATGGGAAAACATAATCATCATGCAAACACTTGAGCTAGTCTTAGAGGAATGACTAGGGAATACATTTTACCATTTATTATCCACACGTGCACATGGGTTTCCACCAGAGCCTTTATGGATATACGGGCTCGGGAACCAAGCAGTTATAGCATGGAACATAACATAATTATGAGCAACGGAGATTAAATAATAACATTTATTATTGCCTCTAGGGCATATCTCCTACACTCCGGTGTATCTTTTGTCTTCCCTACACGCCCAAGAAGCCTAGCAGGTTCACCGCAAAGATTCTTCGTCAGGCATCACGTCGATTGCAGAGCGGACCTCTAGGTCTTTCTAATAGGGTAGGTCCCAAAATATAGATTTCTTCTTCCACATGGGTGCGCGTCCCTCAGCGTCATTTGGAACAGATTGTCCGCAGGACCTTTCCATAGATTACTGTAAATCCTTTACATATCAGTATGGCATCACCAGTACAGAGGGCGGGCTTCTTCCGGTGATCTGCCTCACCTTTTGAAATGCTTGCCTTTCTTTCTTAAGAGATGGTTGGTCGAAAGAAATTGACGATGTCCCAGGTACCACAATTTTCCTGCATTGTCCAAAATATATGCTTTCGGTATCATCTAAACAGTGCGTGCATGCGTGGTATCCTTGTTTGTCTATCCTGAAAGGTTACTAAGAGCAGGCCAAACCATTGTGTGCTATTCCCCAAAAGGATATTGCCATCTGCACTTAAACCAAAACCATAAGTTCCTTGCGTCACCTGCAAAAGTACCCCCCACCTTCACCTCAATTTTTCTCCACTGCGACCCGTCGCGGTGCTCTCAACTTCCGTCTTTCTTACGGCTCTTCTTAGTGCGCATCGCATCAACTTGGCATTGCTCTTGTTTTGAACAGACGTTTCAGCCGTGGTTTTATAGGAGCATACACAATCACCTTGGCAGGAACTCTCTTCCTGGGGTGCTCGCCCTCAAAACATCACCAGGGTTCATCTCGTCTGATCTTATACCACAACGCACCGCATACCGGGCATCCATTCAAGATATCGTACTCTCACGCGGTAGAGGATGCAGTCATTAGGGCACGAATGTATCTCCGCCCTATAATCTAGAGGGCAGGAAGAGAACCTTCTTTGCTCCGTACGTATGTCAGGCAATTCGTTATCCTTTGGAAGCTTCTTCTTCATTATTTTCAGTAACTTCTCAAATCACCTTGTCAGATAAACCATTCTCTGCCTTCCATTCCAGCAATTCCGTGTGACGCGAGCGGTTACGAGGTTTGGTTGCCATATTCGCATATTGGGTCCAAACCATTTTTGTGTGATCACTCTAGAACATGCGATCGGACTTCAACTTCGACTTTCACTCTCAGATCGTCTGTGCATAACAATGACCTGCGGAGTAATCATCGGGCAATGTCTATTTCCTTATCTTCAGCTTTACGCATTGCAGATCACCGTATTCAGGGGGTAGTTGTCATATCTCTTCTCTTCGTTGTTCCTTCATCATAAACCCCTATTTCTCTGGGCTTGGTCCAAAACATTATAGTGTGGCATGAAACCCTTTCAAAGCAGGTGCAAGTGAAGGGTTTTCGAGTCAGAGTAATCCTTCGTATTCCCACAGACAGTACATGGACAATGCATAAAACCATTTTGACTTGTGTTGCCTCAGCCACTTCGAGAAAATTATGCATGCCATCAATGTACTTCGGAGGTGCGTCGGGTGACCGTACATCCTGCCGGTTCATCTGCGTGCATTATATAATTAAGGGTATCAAAAACACAAAAACCATTACAGAACATCATGAATAGAGAAGTGACCAAATTAATACAAGTCATCATCACATTAAAAACAAAGTACTGTATGATCAAAAGTTATTACTGAAAAAATAAATACAAAGTTCATACATAGGTCTCATAGAACAAACATATAGCTCTTAGCTAGAGCATCTAATTAAAAGAAACTCCCACATACACTCCTCCACTAAAAACCCCAAAACCACTCTACTTTAGAGCATTTGAAATGAGCTAACTAGCAGTGGAGAGAGATGAAAAGATGAAGTTGCTAACCTTTTAGAACACTGTGTGTAGTTGGTTGGACCGCCAAACCTAGACAAATCTGGGGGAAAGTAGCTGGAGCGAGGAGAAAAATCTTAAGTGTGGCTCGGGCATTTCATCCAAACACCTCATGTGCATAGGAGATGAGAACAGAGTAGCACAAAGGTCCCACCCTTCCACGGGCAAAAAACAGAGGAGACCGGATGTGAGGGGGGGGCGCGGGGGGGGGTGGGGGGGGGGGGCGTGGATATATATAGGAAATAAATTTAGTCTGGTTTTGTGTCTAAAACCGGGACTAAAGGCCAACCTTTGGCCGGGTTCCAGCCACCAACCGGGACTAGAGGGGCTGCGCCAGGAGCCAAGGCGTCTTTAGTCCCGGTTGGTTGGAACCCGTTGAGACCAATCGTGCCCAAGGAAACTGGAACCGGACACTCGATGCCCATATTAGTCCCGGTTCCAAACTCTAGCCGAGACTAATATGCTGAAACCGAAGGTCCTTTTTACTTACTAGTCAGCCACAGGAAAATAAACACCAAGCCAATCAAAGCAAAGGCCCACGTATCAGCCTAGTCAAACCAGAAGAGAAAAAACAACACAAACACGCACATGCACCAGTGTGGAGCCCGGGTCAAAACACACAAACACACAGTTCGTGCCGGGAGGAGAGGATTGCATCCGCTGTCCGTTACTCACTGTCAACAAACAAAAAAGCTCCACATGAAACAAATCCCGCCATAAAGTGTAATATTTTGCGCTGCAGGGCTACCGACACCTGGGAGTCTTGTAGGGGGACCGCTTGGAGGACCACTAAGATTATGACCCACATCCGCTAGCTTGAGTACTTAGACTTTTGTAGTGACTAGAACAGTTCACATTAGTTGGCGATTAAGATTCGAAACAAAGGATCTGCCTTCAGTACATCTTCTAGCAAAGTAAGAAAATCTTAGGAAAAGATGACATAAACCAAAAAAGGAACTTGAATTTACTGGCTGTGATGCTGCTCTTCTTTTAGCTGCTCTCAGAGAGTGCTCGTGTGTTTTCGCAAGACCGAAAGAGACTCTGAAATGGAATCTGCTCCTGCCCGCAACAGCAATATTGTTTTCTCTCTATTGGTCCTATTGGTTACAGCATCCAAAAATTCCTGCAGCTGTGCATGCTCTCCTCTTGCTCCGCGGTGAATTGCTGCTGCGAACGCTGCTCTTCTTGAGCCTACTCCCGAGGTTGGGCTGCGTGCGTCGCATGCAAGAACGAAGAGAAGAGACTCAGAAATGGAAATCAGCTCCTGCCGGAACAGCAACAGTTGTTGTTCCTTCTCCTGGTTCTGATTTGGTTACAGCATCCACAGACTGCTGCAACCTCTGCAGGCCTCCCCTCTGTGAAGCGTTGAATTGCTGTTGCGACGCTGCTTTCTTTAGCCTACTACCCGAGAGTGCGACGTGCATGCTCAACTGGAACGAAGCGAGAAACCGAAATGGAAATCAGCTCATCGGCTTGTGCAACCACAATATAGTGTTGTCCTTCTCTTGGTGCAGATTGGTTACAGCTCCAAAGACTCCTGCAGCCTTTGCGGCTCTCCCTCTGGCGTGATCGAATGTTACTGCTTGTGACGCATGCTCTTCAGGCTTCTTCATATTCAACGCAGAAATGTGGAAGTGAAGCCATTAGCAGAGAGAATTCTTCGTCGCCACCTTTCACCCCATCTCCTATCTTTTTTGTTATAACCTGGTAGTCTTCTTTGTCGAAAAAGGGCACCTCTCCAAAACTAACAAGTGAACAGATCAAGGCTAGTTCTTCGATGTACCATCTGTGGGTAAGGCTTGCCCCACTTGTGGACTAACGTGGATTTCGCCAATCAAGGACATAGCAGAGGCTTGCAATTGCGGAAGAATCTCCTCACCAACAACGATTGAGCGCTACAGCGTCACAAGAAAAAGAAGTTAATATGAAGTTTTTGTAATTTGAAAGTGTGAGTCACACACAGTCTAAAGGATAAATATAAAGATAACCATATCAAGAGAGTGCACATACTTGATCAATGGTCCTCATTCTCGTGTCTACTGAACCCAGATGGGGAAACATTAAAGACAATCCGAATAACACTGTCTCCATCTTCAGAAAGGGTGACGCTTTATCGGTTTTAGCATCGAACCATGCAAAACTGTGGACCCCCAACCTTTCAGCTCTGTTTACACTTTGATTCAGCTTTACCATAACTTGCTCGTCAGCATCTGCTCAGGTAGATTGCAAACAAGACATGCAGAGGAAATAGATAAGTAACTAAAAATGGTCACAGTCACACTAACAACATTATCCTAAGAGCTTATAAGTAAGCGGGGCCGGCTGATGCATGTACATGAGGGCTTAATGCAGAATGAAGAGGGTAACAAAATAGAAAGAAATATAAAAGTAAAAACTTTAAAAGAAACAAATTGGCAAAAACAATCCCAGACCAGTAGTTCTTACATGAAGCGGAATCAAGAATTTTGTGATTAGGCTGATGAAATGCATTTGTAACATATGAGTTTTCGTCAGAAACCCTGATAATTCGAAAGAGATTGTCCATTTTGTACACGAAGTGCATCCAGTTTTTGCCGTAACGTTCTCAACTCTTTAGCACATGCTATGTGGGTGAAATGATGATACCATGCCAACTTTCAACCTTTTCAGAGTTCATTTGTACTACTTTTCAATTTCAAGGGTCCTTTAGCTAAAAAAAAATCATTAAATGCCTGAAGAAAATACGAAATGAAGTCAGAAGGGTTGAAAATTTGATGATGTTGGCTTGAATGGTGCATGTTGACGCACAAAAGTTTGCGCATCATGCCCCCTCCGTTCCCCCCACTGCCCTGTCCTTTGTCCCCTCCTGGTTTTTTTATTTTGCCCGTCCCCCCTGATCCTTTCGCCACCCGCGCTTGTCGATGAGGTGTACCCGAAGGCAGCCGTTTTTGGTTTGGGCCGTGACCCTCTCAAACTTGTTAGCACATCTTTGTGGGGAAAGGATGAATACGAAGCCAACGGGCAACCTGGGCAGAGGGCAGGTGGGACGGTCGTTCAATTTCAATTCTGTCATTAGCGAAAAAATACCTCCCTGCTGGCACCCTCCCCCTCCGTCACCCCGGGTTGCCCTTGCTGCTGTGGCTTTGAATGGTTCACTTTTGAATGCACAACCCATTTGGAGGTGAAATAAGTACCAAAATGACATGCATTTGTACCATATGATTTTTCCGTCAGAAACCCTGATGAATCGAAGAGTTTGTCCATTTGTACACGAATGCATCCAGTTTTTTGCCCGAAACAGCTCCTCAACTCTTTAAGCACATGCTAGTAGGGGTGAAATGATGATCCCATGTCCAACTTTCCACAACCTTTTTCAGAGTTCAATTTTGTACTACTTTTCAATTTCATTGTCATTAGTAAAACAAATCATTAAATGCATGAAAAATACGAAATGAAGTTCAAGAAAGGTTGAAAATTGATGATGGTGGGCTTTGAATGGTTGCATGTTGAACGGCACAAACATTGTTGTAGTTGAAATAAGTTAAAAAAAATGAAATAGCATTTTTGTAACGTATGAGTTTTTGTCCGCAACCCTGATACTCTCGAAAGAGATTGTCTATTTTGTACAACGAAGTGCATCCAGTTTTTGCCCGTAACCCTCTCAACTTTTTAGCACATGCTTCGTGGGTGAAATGATGATACTGAGCCAACTTTCATCAAAACCTTTTCAGAGTTCCATTTGTACTCTATGTCTTTTTTTCTTTTCACTTTTCATAATGTGATTTAGCTAAAAAATAAATAAATGCTTGAAAAATAGCAAATGAAGTAAAAAGGTTTGAAATTGATGATGTGGCTTTGAATGGTGGCCCGTTGAATGCAACATAAAAAATTTTGTAGTTGAAATAATTAAAAAAATGAAATGCATTTGATTTGGTTGTCAATCCGGTCTATTTCCCTCTTTCTGTACTTCCTGGGAATGGACTCCACCTACTCGTCGTATGCTAGCGGGGGGAAGACCGGCGCGGTGGTTGTAGTAATTCGCTAATAGTTGTTCGCATTTTGTACACGAAGTGCATCCATTTTTTGCCGTAACGCTCCCTCAACTCTTTAGCACATGCGATGTGGGTAAATGAGGATACCATGCCAACTTTTCATTCAATTCAACCTTTTCATAGTTCCTTTGTACTACTTTTCAATTTCAGGGTAATTTAGCTAAAACAAATCATAAATGCAATGACAATAGAAATGAAGTCAGAAAGGGT
>CM022302.1:17964900-17994107 GCA_011799875.1 Thinopyrum elongatum | reverse complement strand
TGAAATTGATGATGTGGCTTTGAATGGTGCTGTTGAACGCACAAATTTGGAGTTGAAATAAGGTTAAAAAAAATGAAATGCATTTGTACATTAGTAAATGATGATACCATGCCAACTTTCAACCTTTTCAGAGTTCATTTGTACTGCTTTTCAATTTCATTGTTGGCATGGTTCTCATTTCACCACATAGCATGTGCTAAGAGTTGAGAGCGTTACGGCAAAAACTGGATGCACTTCGTGTACAAAATGGACAATCTCTATCGAATTATCAGGGTTTCTGAGAAAAACTCATATGTTACAAATGCATTCATTTTTTTAACTTATTCAACTCCAAATTTTGTGCATTCAACGTGCACCATTCAAAGCCACATCATCAATTTTCAACCCTTTTTACTTCATTTGCTATTTTCAAGCATTTATTTATTTTTTAGCTAAATGACAATGAAATTGAAAAGCAGTACAAATGAACTCTGAAAAGGTTGAAAGGTGCCTAGTATCATCATTCACCCACAAGCATGTGCTAAAAGTGTGAGAGGGTTACGGCAAAAACTGGATGCACTTCGTGACAAAATAGACCAATCTCTTTCGAAGTATCAGGGTTTCGGACAAAAACTCATACGTACAAATGCATTTCAATTTTTTTTAACTTATTTCAACTCCAAACTTTTTGTGCGTTCAACATGCACCATTCAAAGCCACATCATCAATTTTAACCCTTTCTGACTTCATTTCGTATTTTTCATGCATTTAATGATTTGTTTACCTAAATGACACTGAAATGAAAAGTAGTACAAATGAACTCTGAAAAGGTTGAAAGTTGGCATGGTATCATCATTTCACCCACATAGCATGTGCTAAAGAGTGAGAGCGTTACGGCAAAAACTGGATGCACTTCGTGTACAAAATGGACAAAACTCTTTCGATTATCGGTTTCTGACGAAAACTCATATGTTACAAATGCATTTCATTTTTTTACTTATTTCAACTCCAAATTTTTGGCATTCAACGTGCACCATTCAAGCCACATCATCAATTTTCAACCCTTTTTACCATTCTTTGCATTTCAAGCATTATTATTTTTAGCTAAATGACAATGAAATTGAAAAGCAGTACAAATGAACTCTGAAAAGGTTGAAAGTGGCCTAGTATCATCATTTCACCCACAAAGCATGTGCTAAAAAGTTGAGGGTTACGGCAAAAAACTGGATGCACTTCGTGTACAAAATAGACAATCTCTTTCGAAGTATCAGGGTTTCGGGCAAAAAACTCATATGTTACAAATGCATTTCATTTTTTTAACTTATTTCAACTCCAAACTTTTGTGCGCTCAACATGCACCATTCAAAGCCACATCATCAATTTTCAACCCTTTCTGACTTCATTTCGTATTTTTCATGCATTTACTGATTTTTTAGCTAAATGACCCTGAAATTGAAAAGCAGCACAAATGAACTCTGAAAAGGTAGAAAGTTGGCATGGTATCATCATTTCACCCACAAAGCCTGTGCTAAAGAGTTGAGAGGGTTATGGCAAAAACTGGATGCACTCGTGTACAAAATGGAAAATCTCTTTCGATGTATTAGGGTTTCGGACGAAAAACTCATATGTTACAAAGGCATTTCATTTTTTAACTTATTTCAACTCCAGACTTTTTATGCGTTCAACATGCACCATTCAAAGCCACATCATCAATTTTCAACCCTTGTGACTCTTTGCTATTTTCATGCATTACTGTTTTCTTAGCTAAATGACCCTGAAATTGAAAAGAATTACAAATGAAGTCTGAAAAGGTTGAAAGTGGCATGGTATCATCATTTCACCCAAATAGCATGTGCTAAAAGTTGAGAGGGTTACGGCAAAAACTGGATGCACTTCGTCTACACAATGGACAATCTCTTTAGAAGTATCATGGTTTCGGATGAAAACTCATATATTACAAAAGGCATTTCATTTTTTAACTTATTTCAACTCCAGACTTTTTGTGCGTCAACATGCACCATTCAAAGCCACATCATCAATTTTCAACCCTTTTGACTTCATTTGGGTATTTTTCATGCATTTACCGATTTGTTTAGCTAAATGACCCCTGAAATTGAAAAGTAGTACAAATGAACTCTGAAATGGTTGAAAGTTGGCATGGTATCATCATTTCACCCACATAGCATGTGCTAAAGAGTTGAGAGGGTTACGGCAAAAATGGATGCACTTGTGTACAAAATGGACAATCTCTTTCGAATTATCAGGGTTTCTGACGAAAATCATATGTTACAATTGCACTTCATTTTTTTAAACTTATTTCAACTCCAAACTTTTTGTGCATTCAACATGCACCATTCAAAGCCACATCATCAATTTTCAACCCTTTCGACTTCATTTGCTATTTTCATGCATTTACTGTATTTTTTAGCTAAAATGCCCATGAAATTGAAAAGCAGTACCAAATGAAGTCTGAAAAGGTTGAAAGTTGGCCTGGTATCATCATTTGACCCACATAGCATGTGCTAAAAAGTTGAGAGGGTTACGGCAAAAACTGGATGCACTTCGTGTACAAAATGGACAATCTCTTTCGAAGTATCAGGGTTTCGAGCAAAAACTCATATGTTACAAAGGCATTTCATTTTTTAACTTATTTCAACTCCAGACTTTTTTGCATTCAACATGCACCATTCAAAGCCACATCATCAATTTTCAACCCTTTTTGACATTCATTGCTATTTTTCATGCATTTATTATTTTTAGCTAAATGACCATGAAATTGAAAAGCAGTACAAATGAACTCTGAAAAGGTTGAAAGTTGCCTGGTATCATCATTTCACCCACAAAGCATGTGCTAAAAAGTTGAGAGGGTTACGGCAAAAACTGGATGCACTTCGTGTACAAAATAGACAATCTCTTCGAAGTATCAGGGTTTCGGGCAAAAAATATACGTTACAAATGCATGTTCATTTTTTTTAACTTATTTCAACTCCAAACTGTTGTGCGTTCAACATGCACCATCAAAGCCACATCATCAATTTTCAACACTTTCTGACTTCATTTCGTATTTTTCATGCATTTACTGATTTGTTTAAGCTAAATGACCTGAAATGAAAAGTAGTACAAATGAACTCTGAAAAGGTTGAAAGTTGGCATGGTATCATCATTCACACAAATAGCATGTGCTAAAGAGTTGAGAGGGTTACGGCAAAAACTGGATGCACTTCGTGTACAAAATGGACAATCTCTTTCGAAGAAGTATCAGGGTTTCTGACGAAAACTCATATGTACAAAGGCATTTCATTTTTAACTTATTTCAACTCCAGACTTTTTGTGCGTTCAACATGCACCATTCAAAGCCACATCATCAATTTTCAACCCTTTGTGCTCATTTGCTATTTTTCATGCATTTACTGATTTTTTAGCTAAAGCCCTAAATTGAAAAGAAGTACAAAGAACTCTGAAAAGGTTGAAAGTTGGCATGGTATCATCATTTCACCCAAATAGAATGTGCTAAAAAGTTGAGAGGGTTACGGCAAAAAATGGATGCACTTCATCTACAAAAGGACAATCTCTTTAGAAGTATCAGGGTTCGGACGAAAACTCATATGTTACAAATGCATTCATTTCTTTTAACTTATTTCAACTCCAAACTTTTGTGCATTCAACATGCACCATTCAAAGCCACATCATCAATTTCAACCCTTTTTGACTTCATTTGTATTTTTCATGCATTTACAGATTTTTAGCTAAATGACCGTGTGAAATTGAAAAGTAGTACAAATGAACTCTGAAAAGGTTGAAAGTTGTCCTGGTATCATCATTTCACCAACATAGCATGTGCTAAAAAGGTGGAGGGTTACGACAAAAAACTGGATGCACTTCGTGTACAAAATGGACAATCTCTTTCGAAGAATGAGTGTTTCGGACGAAAACTCATAGTTACAAAGGCATTTCATTTTTTTAACTATTTCAACTCCTGACTTTTGTGCATTCAACATGCACCATTCAAAAGCACACATCATTAATTTCAACCCTTTCTGACTCATTTGCTATTTTCATGCATTTACTTATTTTTTTAGCTATAATGACCCTGAAATGAAAAGCAGTACAAAATGTACCCTGAGAAAAGGTTGAAAGTGGCATGGTATCATCATTTCACCCACATAGCATGTGCTAAAAAGTTGACAAGGTTACGGCAAAAAACTGGATGCACTTAATGTACAAAATGGACAATCTCTTTCGAAGAATGAGTGTTTCGGACGAAACTCATATGTTACAAAAGGTATTTCAATTTTTTTAACTTATTTCAACTCCAGACTTTTGTTGCGTTCAACATGCACCATTCAAAGCCACATCATCAATTTCAACCCGTTCTGACTTCATTTGCTATTTTTCATGCATTTATTGATTTTTTTAGCTATATGAGCCAGAAATTTAAAAGCAGTACGAAATGAACTCTTGAAAAGGTTGAATGTTGGCATGGTATCATAATTTCACCCAAATAGCATGTACTAAAGGTTGAGAGGGTTACGGCAAAAAATTGGATGCATTCATGTATAAAATGGACAATCTCTTTCAAAGTATCAGGGTTTGAAAGAAAACATCATATGTTACAAAGGCATTTCATTTTTATAACTTATTTCAACTCCAGACTTTTTGTGCGTTCAACATGCACCATTCAAATCCACATCATCAATTTTCAACCCTTTCTGACTTCATTTGCTATTTTTCATGCATTTACTGATTTTTTTTAGCTAAATGACCCTGAAATTGAAAAGCAGCACAAATGAACTCTGAAAAGGTTGAAAGTTGGCATGGTATCATCATTTCACCCACATAGCCTGTGCTAAAAAGTTGAGAGGATTACAGCAAAAATTGGATCCACTTCGTGTACAAAATGGACAATCTCTTTCGAAGTATCAGGGTTTCGGACAAAAACTCATATGTTACAAAGGCATTTTATTTTTTAACTTATTTCAACTCCAAACTTTTGTGCATTTAACATGCCACCATTTAAAGCCACATCATCAATTTTCAACCCTTTCTGACTTCATTTTGGATTTTCATGCATTTACCGATTGTTTTAGCTAAATGACCCTGGAATTGAAAAGTAGTACAAATGGACTTGAAAAGGTTGAAAGTTGGCATGGTATCATCATTTCACCCACATAGCATGTGCTAAAAAGTTGAGAGGGTTATGGCAAAAACTGGATGCACTTCGTGTACAAAATGGAAAATCTCTTTCGATGTATTAGGGTTTCGGACGAAAACTCATATGTTACAAAGGCATTCATTTTTAACTTATTTCAACTCCAGACTTTTTATGCGTTCAACATGCACCATTCAAAGCCACATCATCAATTTCAACCCTTGTGACTTCTTTTGCTATTTTTCATGCATTTACTGTTTTTTTAGCTAAATGACCCTGAAATTGAAAAGAATTACAAATGAAGTCTGAAAAGGTTGAAAGTTGGCATGGTATCATCATTTCACCCAAATAGCATGTGCTAAAAGTTGAGAGGGTTACGGCAAAAACTGGATGCACTTCGTCTACACAATGGACAATCTCTTTAGAAGTATCAGGGTTTCGGACGAAAACTCATATGTTACAAATGCATTTCATTTTTTTAACTTATTTCAACTCCAAACTTTTTGTGCGTTCAACATGCATCATTCAAAGCCACATCATCAATTTTCAACCCTTTCTGACTTCATTGCTATTTTCATGCATTTACTGATTTTGTAGCTAAATGACAATGAAATTGAAAAAGCAGTACAAATGAACTCTGAAAAAGGTTGAAAGTTGGCCTGGTATCATCATTTCACCCACATAGCTTGTGCTAAAAAGTTGAGAGGGTTACGGCAAAAACTGGATGCATTTCGTGTACAAAATGGACAATCTCTTTCGAAGTATCAGGGTTTCGGACGAAAACTCATATGTACAGAAGGCATTTCATTTCTTGACATGTAACTGCAGTGATATTCTAGATCAAAGCCATCATCAGAATAGTTGTGGAGAGAAAGTCATCACTTTTCTTCGCGTGTGTGTCCTTGCTATTGCGTCATAACCATGGATAATCTTCATCGTTTAACAGGGTGCTTAGGTCAGCCTTCACTTTGAAGGGAGGAATTTCATGAAACTTTTCATAATCTTCAGACATGTCTGTCTTGCCCTCCACTCCCAGATGTCTCTTTTCCCTGAAAGAACTATGTGGCGCTTTGGCTCATCGTATGATGTATTAGCTTCCTTATCTTTTCTTTTCTTGGTTTGATAGACATGTCCTTCACATAGAAAACCTGCGCCACATCATTGGCTAGGACGAATGGTTCGTCTGTGTACCCAAGATTGTTGAGATCCACTGTTGTCATTCCATACTACGGGTCTACCTCTACCCTGCCTCCTGACAGATTGACCCATTTGCACCGAAACAAAGGGACCTTAAAATCATGTCCATAGTCAAGTTCCCATATCTCCACTATGTAACCATAAATGTGTCCTTTCCCCTGTTGGTTGCTGCATCAAAGCGGACACCACTGTTTTGGTTGGGTTTCAATCTTGGGCGATCGTGTAAAATGTATTCCATTTATCTCGTACCCTTGGTAAGTCAATACAGTCGAAGATGGTCCCCTGGCCAACGAGTATAGCTTATCTCCAACAATGTTGTATCCATGAGATGTGTTTGCAAACCAACTGCCGAAAGTCCTGATGTGTTGACAAGTAATCCAGTCGTCAGACTGCTCTGGGTGTTTGGAGCGCAGAAAATTCTGTGTTCATTGACATACGGGGTCACCAAGGTAGACTTCTGTAGAACTGTGTAGTGTGCTTGAGCCCAAGAATGCCCGTCCATACATATTATTGAATCCGCTCCTAGCGTGCCTTTTCAGTCAGTCTCCCTCATACCGCGATTGAGGGAGACCAATCGGCTTAGGTCAGGAATAAAGTCAACACAAAACTCAATGACCTCCTCTGTTGATGCCCCATGGAGATGCTTCCTTCTGGCCTAGCGCGGTTACGAACATATTTCTTTAAGACTCCCATGAACCTCTCAAAGGGGAACATATTGTGTAGAAATACAGGACCCAGAATGGCAATCTCGTCGACATAGATGAACTAGGACGTGCGTCATGATATTGAAGAAGGATGGTGGGAACACCAGCTCAAAACTGACAATACATTGCACCAAATCATTCTTTAACCTTGGTAGGATTTCTGGATCGATTACCTTGAGAGATTGCATTGAGGAATGCACATAGCTTCACAATGGCTAATCGAACGTTTTTCGGTAGAAGCCCCCTCAATGCAACCGGAAGTAGTTGCGTCATAATCACGTGGCAGTCATGAGACTTTAGGTCTTGAACTTTTTCTCTGCCATATTATTATTCCCTTTATATTCGACAGAAGCCAGACGGGACCTTCATACTGAGCAGGCATTCAAAGAAGATTTCTTCTCTTCTTTGGTAAGAGCGTAGCTGGTAGGACCTTCATACTGCTTTGGATGCATGCCGTCTTTTCGTGCACACGTGCTGGTCCTCCCATGCCTCCGTGTTAGGGTAACGCAGCAGAAAACAAAAATTTTCTGACCTACGCACCAGCCCAGGACCACTATGGAGACTGCATACAAGGTTTGATCATTTTCGTTACCGACTCGTAGCGCAGCGGAAGTAGAGTCGATGACGATCGGCGGTGCAGATCCCCGCAGCTAGGATTTACAACCTCCCAACCGCGAGGATGTACTCCCTCATCTGCCCCTCGGACAGCCCTCCGGGAGGCGGTCGAACAGTCCCCGGACGGTGTCGCGGACAGCCCTTCGGGAGGACCTTCGAAACTCGGACGGTCACTGGACAGCCCTTCGGGAGGACTCACAGAACTCGGACCGTCACTGGACAGCCCTTCGGGAGGCACTCTCAAACAGCCCCTCGGGCACTAAGATCGAAAACTACGACCTCTCTACAGAGTTGCACACATACGGTGTCAAATATCCGGCAGGGCTTCGCCGTCCAGAAAATGTTCCCACCGGAACCCAGACAGCCTTTCGGCTCTACGAAAAATCTTTTCGTGGGAGGGAGAGAGAAGCCAGATCATTGCATGGCACTTGTATGTGAGAAGGAGTGAGGTCTTAGGCAGCCCCTCCACCCCTATTTATAGGCCAAGCCCAAGGGTGGCTTCTCAAGAAGCCAAGGGGGAAAAATACCAAAGGACCCTCAAGGTGGCTTCTCCAAGAAGCCACCCAAAAAGCACTTTACTATTCATGACGACATTTTCAGCGTCCTTTCGAACTGAAAATATTTATGTGGGCTTAGAACATTTCCAGTACCCACTAAAATAATTTCAACGTGTTCTGGAAACAATTCCAGATTAGCGATTTTATCTGCGAAAAGCATCTGAAGTGGTTCCGCAGCTCCGGAACATTTCCGGTTTTTCTTCCAGAAAATTCCCAGAAGTTTCCAGAATGATTCTGGCACCCTCCAAGAATTATCGGGCATGTGCCAAAACCAATTTGACTTTATGGTATCCTCTGAAAAACTTTTCAGTTTCACCGGAACTCATCCGGTGACCTCTCTCTGCGGAACTTTTCCGCTGTCCGAAACTTTTCGGTTTCCGAAACTTTTTCGGTGATTTTCTCTCAGACTCCCTGTCTAGTATTCAGCAGATAGATGACCCTTAAGCGGTGTGACCTATAGGTTCGATGAAGTATAGACATGACACGGAACCCCTTCGATCAATGATACAACATCGGAGCCGTGGACACCCATATTGACCCCTATACCCACACGAATGAATATCGAGTGAACCTCCAGTTGCCGTGTGCTATTCCTGTTGCTTTGCGATATGTTACAAATACCGAGGTGAGACATGTTGGCATTCCCGTGGATCAACAACTTGTCCACTATGCTAGTTACCTCGTTACCGGTATTGTTCTTTTCTCGTTACCGTGTTCCGGCATCCCTGTGATCAAATCACAAAGTGTCTGGCCAGACGATGATGGATACCGTAACACCGAGAGGGCCCAGAGATATCTCTCCATCGCGGAGGAGCAAATCCCAATCTTGAGCTATCAAGTTACTTGGACACTTTTCCATGAACCCGTAAGCCGCCGTAATAGCCACCCATTTACGGATGACGTTTAACAACCCCAAAGTTCATGAAGCAAGCATGAAGAAACTCGATACTCTCATGTCTGAGGAATCATGCAAACATTAACCATCTCTGTGTATTAACCATTAACTTGTGACGAATGTATCTCATAGCATAACATCAAAAGGGTCGATTCAACACAAATGTTCTCTAACATTGTGCCCTCAAAGTTGCTGGCATAGACATGCCTATGATTGGGAAAACATAATCATCATGCAACACTTGAGCTTGTCTTAGAGGCATGACTAGGATACATTTTACCATTTATTATTCCACACGTGCACATGGGTTTCCCCAGAGCCTTTATGGATATACGGGCTCGGGAACCACAGCAGTTATAGCATGGAAACATAAACATAATTATGAGCAAGGAGATAAATAATAACATTATTATTGCCTCTAGGGAATATCTCCTACAGACTCCCACTTGCACTAGAGTCAATAATCTAGTTAATGCTAATGCACTTTACACCTATGGCACATTGGTTAAAATATGCTTCGCATGTGGTATAGCCTGATGTCCAACGGATCTGACGACTTCAGATCTGTGTGTATCTTTGCATATCTCGTGTTTTCACGCTTTCACAAAATTCATATTTTGTGTACACCTTGCTTTGTATATGTGGAATCATGGTCAAAACCTGATTCCTCAGACTGAGCTATGGAGCAACTATCTGTAATAGTGTCCCATTGACCAAGCCTTCTTGGAACCATACTAAGTTCATGAATGAACTATGATCAACAAATTCTTTGTCGCTTCTAAAGCGTCAACATACTTAGCCCATTTGTTATAGAATCCGCCACAGTATCTTGTTTGGAACAATTCCAACAACCGTGCCACCATATTGTGTATTGCACAAAAAAAAAACCTTAACTTTAATCGAAAACGCTTGGAGCATGGATGAAGACTGTATCGATGTAACCTTTTACAACGAAACTCTTCATGATCTCCGCTTGCGAGAAAACATGTCATCAGTGCTACTATAGTACACAATGACATTTTCACTGTTGTCCCATGATCAGTACTTTTGATCACTTTGGTATCTATACTCGCAACAACTTTGGGAGTATTGGACATATCTGGTTGTTTACATACCATGGAATACATGATTAATCCAAACACAAGAGTGTGTGGAATCTCCATCATGTATTTTGCTCATCAGTGCTTGGGACACCGAGTCTTGCAAAAAATGTTTCCATGTGACTCGGCAAGAATCACTCCTTGGCGTTTTTTAAATGCTAAAAAGTTTTAGCATCTTGTCAATATGTATTATTGCTTAGCCCATTGAGGTAAATCTATCTCCATAGATCATCATGCCTAATATTAAGGCTATTTAGCCCAAGCACTTCATCAAAAATCTATTTTCAAATGAAGTCCTAATTCATGTCAAGAAATTATTTCCATTAACAATGTGTCAAGCACAGAAGGTGTTTAGAAATATTATTATGCTCCCACTTACTTTCTTGAAACACAAGATCTTTGTTACCCATTGATGAAGTCAAACCCCTTGACCATTTCATCAAAACACGAAGATTCCAACTCCATTTTGCTCTCTTCTGTCCATTGCTGGAACTCTGAATTTTGCATACTTACTAGCATCCTATGGAATGACAAAATACCTTGGACTGTAAACACATGCAAGTCCTTGGTTTCATTTCCATCAGATGGAAATCCTTTTGTCATCCATTGTTTTATATCTCATGATATGAAATATGTATTAATTGCTAGTTCAACCCGAACCGACTTTAAGCATCGCTACGGTGAAGCAACCTCATCGTAGTCAACTCCTTGAAATTGTATATTGCAACAAGTCGAGCTTTATGGATAAAACATTTTTATTCATATCGGTTATAGTTCCATAAATATTCGTCAGACTCTAAGTCTTCCGAAAGGTGTATCAAGGTTTTAATCTTGAATCACTTATATGGAAAACTTATCTCGGATTGTATTGCATTTAGCCAATTCCGGAGTCAGGGCCCATCAACGCTTTCTTGTGTATCGTAGGTATACTGTTGTCGAACAACAAATCTCGTCTGCGCACCTGAGAGGTTTGCACGAGCCTTGCCTGCGTGGTTCAGCTGCAAGTTCAACCGAAGTCCATACATTTTATTGTAGGACTTCCGTATCAGTCGCAGTAGGAAACTCTGGAATTACTTCCAAGGTCTCTTTCCTTTGACCTGATGACGAAGAACACTGTTTATCTCGTCGAGTTGCATATTCTCCCACTCACCTTTTTGAAAGAAACCATTTTCTTAAAAAGCATACCGTTCTTTGTGGCAAACCTATTGCCTCGGCATAGTGAGGGAGGAATTACCCAATGACTTGGGATAACCTACAAAGTAGCACTTGTCTGATTTGGAATAGGTTTGTAACCTTTACACAAGCCCCATATTCCAATGTTAAGAAAAGATACAACATGGTTGGGCGTACCATACCATGCTCTCATTTCAACAGACCCGATGGAGCTCTTTCATGTGTAAAAGCCGCAGTCTCTAAAGCATTACTTTCAAAAGGGACAATGGCAAATTTATTTATGTCATCTTTGATCTTACCATGTCATAATGGTTCGATTACATCTTTCACGGACTTTTCCACTCACAGTGGTGTTCCGGGAGGTGTAAGTTATGAAACTCTTTTCACAACTCATCAGACATTCGCTAAACTTGTAACTCAATTCCTTTCTGCAATCGAATTGTAGAAACAGAATTTTCTGTTACAATAACTTCTACTTCATTTTGAAAACCTTTCGAATGAATTCAAAAGATCTAGACTTACGTCTCATCAAGTAAATATCCATATATCTACTGAGTCATTCTGAAGATAGATAAATCCACTATTGCAACAACATTTATTGGACTACATACATCATGATGCATGATCACCATACGTTCTTTGCTCATTCCTTATGGCCTGTGAACGGTATTTTAGTCACTTCACTTTTCGGAGAAAAGTTGCAAGTGTCAGAGATTCAAAATCAAACGACTTCAAAAATCCATCATAATGGAATTTTCCATGCGGGTTTCTCCAATGTGACCAATGCAGTGCCACACTTGTGTGGTATTCTTTAGTCTTGTGACATTTAGCGTCAGTGTTATGGATGTATCATATTACCATCAATATTCATAACATACGTCCCATCTGGATGGAAGCATGGCTTTCATGTTATTCATAACACTGAACAACAATTGTTCTTTTATGAAAACAACCCTTTTGCAACAACATTGTGTAAGGGGCTAGAGTGTAAAACTCTAAAATGAATTATGAAAGTAAATCCAGAGAGGTAATATATAATATCATTATTCTAACATACATCTCATTCTCAATGAAAGTATGGCCCTTATGTTATTCATAACATCGAACATAAAAGTTCTCTTATGAACAAACCTTCTTGCAAGATACCTTATGCAATGGGCTTAGAGTGTTGTGAAACTCTAAATGAATTATGAAAATAAATACAGACAGTAATACACCGATGAAAGGTATAGTAACATTACTAGTTCCTGGTATACCAAAAACCTCATTCCGGCTAGTCTTTCAGGCCATAGTAGTTCTACATCGAGTTGCAACAGAAAGCAATCGAGCGGGTATCTTTGTGATTAACTCACAATACCCAAGAATCAGTGATTAACAATTTAATCATAATTCCCAAAGAAACTATATCTTGACCAGCCTTTATACATCAAAAACTTGTATGACATTCAACATGACGCGGATATTCCAGTCTTCTTTCTTATGCCTTTATACTTCTAAACAGTTTAACTTTCAGTATTCTCCTACTCTCAGAAGAAGCACCCAACTTAGAGTGGCGTAGCCCTGGACTTCCTAGGCATGAAAGTCACTAACACCCTTCAGACACTTCCTTTCTCTTTAAGTGTTGTTTTATTCACCTCATCATATGACAGGCGTTCTTCTGGATCCCTCTCTTATCAGTCTAATGATAGTAAACTCCTTTACTAATAGTTTACAAACAAACATTGCTTTGGATATCTCATATCTTTTAGCCTTGTCTGTCTCTGAAAATGATTTTCAGATTCCATGAATATCAACAAATATCCAAACTTTCGAAGTTGGGTCTCATGGAAGCAAATGTATTGCACTTGACTGAACGAAATTCTAGCTTTGGATCGAAGGACGAGAGTCACATGATCCATAGCATAAGCGAAAGAATACCGAAAGTATGCGATAGGACAAAGTCCTTCTCGGCACTTTGAGGACAATCCTCACATTACGTTACCAACCGTAAAGTTTTAACCAGATATTTAACAGCTATTCAATTTTAACAGGGAAGGTGGAAATGCGAGCCATAATTCTACAACTATATGCAAATCACACTTTAGACAGTGTTCAAAATTAATTGCACTGAGAATTAAAGAATTAATTCTACAGTGCGCTCCCACTCAAATCAATATCTCTCATAATTGATTTTAGTGATCCAAGATCCGCCATATCAAATTCACGCCATTGACGGGTTCATCACTGATGAGCGTGAATCTCAATCGGTAGGCCAACTTGCCAATCACATCTCTATGTGACTCTTGTCCATCTTTCGATGCGTGTGTTCCGAGCTCAGGGACTGTCCGCCTGAACGTCAAGACAACCAAGTGATCACGCAGTGAGGTTGACCTTCACCGCCTTACACTTCTATCGTTCTGCTCATGTGTACATGGCGCACCCCGAAAAGATACGTGTTGTAGGACGGTGTGTACACTTGGGAGAACACTAACACTTGTATTTTTGTGAGAGATCACCCTAATAAAGCGACTACCGCGCAATCAAGAAGGGTGCATCATAAGGGTATAAACATCTCAGGCAATTCATAAAAGCATGATATGGTATAGCCCTTCTGAGTTTCGAGAAGTCTGGTTTCTTCGTTCTTTGGCATTCGCGCGGTGTCACCTTTGCGAAGATTGCACCACCTTGTGATGCACTAGATAATATTGCTATCTCTATAGCTAATAAAAATAAGGCAATACACAAGTTTGACACGACAGGTCATTTTAAGTGCAATCATATGGCTCCAGCCATCATGCCGAATCATGACACGCAGGTCGTTAATAATTTACATCATATAGACATCTCATACATAATCAAATTATTATGAGCCCTGCTATACCACATCATATGCACATGCAAAACCCTCTCAAAACCAAGTAGACGCCTCTAATCGGTTCATGCAAAAAAACTGGTTTGTTTGTGGCTTCTAGGTTTCGAAACAAACCGAAGCTACCAACGTCCATCATCAAGTATGATAATTCAAGTTGCTAGATTAACTTCACAGGGTGTATGAAAACCGAGATAATAAATCTCGAGCCCATACTAAACTTCGTCATACGCATGACCCCCGTGCAGATCATATCTGCATCGCCCTTCGTTTTGTGAAATTTCATCTTTCTTGTTAAATACGGTGGAATCAATGGACTGTTAGCACTTCGTGATCAATCAGGATCGGGATTGCCAGAACATTGAAACTCCACCATGCTGTTATCAAGATCAGAAATATGCAAATTCGAGGGAAGCAACAAGAACCTCGGGTAACAGATTTATCTGCTACCCGCACAAATAATTTCAGTAATAGAACTCACTTACTACACTAATATATTGTGCAACACCATACATCTCCATGTATTCTAGATCGCAACCGCATCTACCGCATAGCACGGCTCATGATGCCACTGTTAGGTAACGCAGCAGAAAACAAAAATTTTTCTGACCTCGCACCAGCCCAGGACCACTATGGAGACTGCATACAAGGTGTGATTCATTTCGTTTACCGACTCGTAGACGCAGCGGAAAGTAGAGTCGATGACGATCGGCGGTGCCAGTCCCCGCAGCTAGGATTTACAACCTCCCAACCGCGAGGATGTACTCCCTCATCATGCCCCTCGGACAGCCCCCAAGAGGAGAGCGAGATGGAACAGGCCCACGGGTAGGTCGTGGAGCTTGTCGCGGACTAGCCCTTCGGGAGGACCTTCGAAACTCGGACGAGTCACTGGGAACAGCCCTTCGGAGGACTACACAGAACTGGGACCGCACTTGGGACAGCCACTTGGGAGGCACTCTCAAAAACAGCCGCTCGGGCACTAAGATCGAAAACTACGAACATCTCTTACAGAGTTGACAACCACATACGTGTCAACTATTCCGGGCAGGGGCTTCGCGTCCAGAATAGTTCCACACGGAACCCCAGACAGCTTTCGGCTTACGAAACTCTGTTTCGTGGGAGGAGAGAGAGAAGCCAGATCATTTGCATGGCACTTGATGTGAGAAGGAAGTGAGGTTTCAGGCCAGCCCCTCCACCCGCATTATAGGCCAAGGCCCGAAGGGTGGCTTCTCCAATGAACCAAGCGGGGAAAATACCAAAGGACCCTCAAGGTGGCTTCTACCAAGAAGCCACCAAAACGCAACTTTCACTATTCATGACGACATTTTCAGGTCATTTCGAACTGAGAAATATTTAGTGGGCTTAGACATTTCTCAAGTACCCACTAACAATAATTGTTCAAGGTGTTCTGGAACAATTTCCAAGATTAGCGATTTTCATCTGCGAAAAGCATCTGAAGCGGTTCCGGCAGCTCGGAACATTTCCGGTTTTCTTCCAGAAAATCCCAGAAGTTTCTAGAATGATTCTGGCACCCTCCAAGAATATCGGCTGTGCACAAATACAAAACAAACAAATTTGACTGTATGGATCACTCTGAAACAACTTTCAGTTTCACCGGAACTCTCCGCGTGGACTCTCTTGCGGAAAACTGTTTCCATGGTCGCCAAACTTCGGTGTCCGAAACTTTTTCGGTGATTTCTCTCAATCCCCTGTCTAGTATCAGGCAGTAGATGACCCGTAAGCGTGTTGGACCAATAGTTCGGTAGAAAGTATAGAATGGACACGGAAACCCTTCCGATTAATGATTCAACCCCCCAATCGGAGCCGTGGAACCATATGACCCATACCCACCGAAATGAATATTCGAGTGAACTCCAGTTGGCCGTGTTGCTATTCGGTGCTTCGCGATATATGTACAAATACCCGAGGTGAGACATGTTGGCATTCCCGTGGATCAAACAACTTGTCTCACTATGCATAGTTACCTCGTTACCGGAATTGTTCTCTTCGTCAGTTACCGTGTTCGGCATCCCTGTGATCAAATCAAAAGTGTCTGGACAGACGTGATTGATGGATACCGTAACAACGAGGGGCCCAGAGATATCTTCCAATCGCCGGAGGAGCCAAAAATCCCAATCTGAGCATCACAGTACTTGACCACTTTCATGAACCCGTAATCGCGCCGTAATAGCCACCCATTTTACGGATGAGTTTAACAAACCCCAATGTTGAGAAGCAAGCATGAAGAAACTCGATACTCTCAGTGTGAGGAATAATGCAAAAAAATAACCATTCATCTCTGTGTTATTAACCATTGACTTGTGAGAGCGTATCTCAATAAGCATAACAATCAAAACGGGTCGATTCAACCACAAAGGTCTCTATAACATTTTGACTGCAAAGTTGCTGGCATAGACATGCCTAGAGGGAAAACATAATCATCATTGCAAACACTTGAGCTAGTCTTAGAGGAATGACTAGGGAATACATTTTACCATTATTATCCACAGTGCACATGGGTTTCCACCAGAGCCTTATGGATATCGTGGCATCGGGAACCAAGCAGTTATTAGCATGGGGAACATAAGCATAATTATGAGCAACGGAGATACATAATAAAAAACATTTTAATTGCCTCTAGGGCATAATCTCCTACATCCGGTGTATCTTTTGTCTCTCCATAACGCCCAAGAAGCCTAGCAGGTTCACGCAAGATTCTTCGTCACGTGCATGCACGTCGATTGCAGAGAGCGGACACACTAGCTCTTTCTATAATAGGGTAGGTCCCAAAAAATTAGATTTCTTCCACAGGGTGCGGTCCCTCAGCGTCATTTGGAACAGGATTGTCCGTCAGACCCTTTCCATAGATTACTGAAATCCCTTTACATATTACAGTATGGCCATCAAAACCAGTACAGGAGGGCGGGGGCTTATTCCGGTGCTGCCTCACCTCTTGAAATGCTTGCATTCTTTCTTAAGAGATGGTTGGTCGAAAGAAATTGGACGATTGTCCCAGAGACATTCCATGTCCTGCATTGTCCAAATATATGCTCGGTATCATCTAAACAGTGCGTGCATGCGCGTGGTCCCTTGTTTGTCTATCCTGAAAGTGTTACTAAGAGCAGGACCAACATTGCTGCTCTGATCCCCAAAAGGGATCTATGCCATCTGCACTTAAACAAACCATACGTTCCTTGCAGTCACCTGCAAAAGTCACCCCCCACCTTCATCTCAAGGTTTTCGCCATGCGACCGAGCGGGTTGCTCTCAACTTCCGTCTTTCTTACGGCCTTCTTAGTGCCATACGCTCATTCAATTGGCTATGCGCTGTGTTTCTGAACAGACGTTCAGCCGTGGTTTATAGGAAAGACCATACAAATCACCTTGGCAGAGATCTCTTCCTGGGGTGCTCGCCCCTCAACACACCGGGGTCATCCGTCGGATCTTTTATACCACAACGCACCGCCATACCGGGAATCCATTCAAATATGCGTATCCTCACACGCGGGGTAGGGAGCAGTCAGTATTAGGGCACGATGGTATCTGCCGACACCTATAATACTTAGAGGGCAGGAAAGAACTTTTTGCTCCGTACGTACTGTCAGGCAATTCGTTTATCCTTGGAAGCTCTTTTATTATTTTCAGTAACTTCTCAAAATCCTCTGTCAGATAAACCCATTGCCTTCCATTAAAACGCAATTCCCCAGGTGTGGTACCGAAGCTTTGGTTGCCATTTGCATTGGGTACAACCATTTTTGTGATCCTCTAACATGCGATCGGACTTCAACTTCGTCCTTTCACTCTCAGACGTCTGTCGTGCATAACAATGGACCTGGCGGAGTCATCATCGAGGAACATAGCTAGTTCATCGGTCTCAGCTTCGACTTAGCAGCTCTCCCTCTAAACGCGACCCCAACCTCTGCTCAACTACCAGCTCATCACCGTATTCAGGGGGATAGTTGAATATCTCTTTCTCTTCGTTGTTTCCATTCATACACACTATTTCTATGTGCTTGGTCCAAAACATTATAGTGTGGCATGTAAACCCTCTCAAGGCAGGTGCAGTGAGGGTTTCGAGTCAGGTAATCCGTGTCGTATTCCCACAGACACGTACAGGACATAGCATAAAAACCATTTTGACTTGTTTGCACTCAGCACTTCGAGAATAATTATCGCATGCATCATGTACTGGAGGGGCGTGCGGTGACCGACATCCATGCCGGTTCATCTGCGTGCATATATAATTAAGTGTTCAAAAACCCAAAAACCATTAAGAACATCATGAATAGAGAAGGACCAAATTAATACAAAGTCATCATCACATTTCAAAACAAAGTACTGTTAGATCCAATGTTATACTGACAAAAATGAAAACATAAGTTCAACATAGGTCTCATAGAAAACTATAGTACTCTAGCTAGAGCATCTAAATTGAAAAGAACCTCCCACATACACTCTCCACTAAAACCCAAAAAACCACTCTACTTAGAGCATTTGGAAAATGAGCTACTAGTGCAGAGAGAGGGATGAAAGATGAGTTGCTACCTTTTTAGAACACTTGTGTAGTTGGTGCCTTGGCACGCCAAACCTAGACAAATCTGGGGAAATGTGCTGTGAGAGCGAAATGTTAAGTGTGGCGGGGAATTTCATCAAAAACAACCTCATGTGCATAGGAGATGAGAACAGAGTAGCAGAGCACAAGTCCCACCTTCCAGGCCAAAAAACAGAGGAGATGTGTGCGCGGGGGGGGGGGGGGGGGGGGGCGTGGATATATATAGGCAAATAAATTTAGTCCTGGTTTTGTGTCTAAAACCGGGACTAAAGGCCAAACCGTTGGTCGGTTCCAGCCACCAACCGGGACTAGAGGGGCTGCGCCAGGAGCCCAAGGCTCTTTAGTCCGGTTAGGTCTGGAACCGTTGACACCCAATCGTGCCCAAGAAACTTGGACCGTGACTCGATGCTCATATTAGTCCCGGTTTCCAAACCTAGCCGAGACTAATATTGTGAACCGAAGGTCCTTTTTATTACTAGTCAGCCCAGGAAAATAAACACCAAGCCAATCAAAGCACAAGGCCCAAGTACAGCCCAGTCAAACCAGAAGAAGAAAAACAACACAAACACGCACATGCACAGTGGGGCCGGGTCAAAACAACAAACACACAGTTCGTGCCGGGAGGAGAGGATTTGCATCCGCTGTCGGTTACAATGTCAACAACAAAAAAGCTCCACATGAAAAACAAATCCCGCCATAAAGTGTAATATTTTTGCGCTGCAAGGGCTACCGACACCTGGGAGTTCTTGTAGGGGGAAGCCAAGACTTGGAGGACCACTAAGATTATGACCCACATCCGCTAGCTGAGTACTTAGACTTTTGTAGTGACCCCATAGAACAGTTCAATTAGTTGGCCATTAAGATTCGAAAAACAAAAAGGATCTGCCTTCAGTACATCTTCCTAGCAAGCTAAGAACAATCTTAGGAACAAGATGACATAAGACCAAAAAAGGAACTTGAATTTCTGCTGTGATGCTGCTTTCTTTTAGCTTGCTCTCGAGAGTGCTCGGTGTTCTCGCAAGACCGAAGAGACTCTGAAATGGAAATTCTGCTCCTGCCCGCAAAAGCAATATTTGTGTTTCATTCTATTGGTGCCTATTGGTTACAGCATCCAAAAGATTCCTGGCCTGTGATGCTCCTCCTCTGCTCCGCGGTGAATTGCTGCTGCGACGCTGCTCTTCTTCGACCTACTCCCGAGAGTTGCAGAGGGCTGCGTGCGTGCTAGCAAGAACGAAGAAGGACTCCGAATGGAGAATCAGCTCTGCCGGCAACAAGCAACAGTTGTTGTTCCTTCTCCTGGTTCTGATTTGGTTACAGCCATCCACAGACTCTGCAAACCTCTGCAGGCTCTCCCTCGGTGAAGCCCGTTGAATTGCTGTTGCGACGCTGCTTTCTTTAGCCTATACCGAGAGTGCGACGTGCATGCTCAATGGAACGAACGAGAAACCCGAAATGGAAATCAGCTCCTGCGGCTTGATGCAACCACAATTAGTGTGTCCTTCTCTTGGTGCAGATTGGTTACGCTCCAAAGACTCCTGCAGCCTTTGCAGGCTCTCCCTCTGTGCGTGAGAATTTACTGCTGTGACGCTGCTCTCGTAAGGCTTCTTCATATTCAACGCAGAACTTGGACAGTGCAGCCATTAGCAGAGAGAATCTTCGTCGCACCTTTCACCCCATCTCCTATCTTTTGTTATAACCTGGTAGTCTTCTTTTCGAAAAAGGGACCATCTCAAACAAACAAGTGAACACGCAAGGCTAGTTCTTCGATGTACATCTGTGGTTAAGGCTGCCCCCATCTGTGGACTAACGTGGATTTCGCCATCAGGGACATAGCGATGGCTTGCATTGCGGAAGAATCTCCTCACCAACAACGATTGAGCGCTACACGTCACAAGAAAAAGAAGTTAATATGAAGTTTTCTTAATTTGAAGTGTGAGTCACACACCAAAGATAAATAAAGATAACCATATCAAGAGAGTGAACATACTTGATCATATGGTCCTCATTCTCGTGTCTATGAACCCAGTATGAGGAAACATTAAGGACAATCCGACAAAACTGTCTCATCTTCAGACAAGGGTGACGCTTTATCGGTTTTAGCATCGAACATGCAAAACTGTGGCCCCCAACCTTTCAGCTCTGTTACATTTGATTCAGCTTTACATAACGCTCGTCAGCATCTGCTCAGGTAGATTGCAAAACAAGACATGCAGAGGAAATAGATAAGTTAACTAAAAATGGTCACAGTCACACCTAACAACATTATCCTAAGAGCTTATAAGTAAGCGGGCGGGCTGAGATACATGAGGGCTTAATGCAGACTGAAGAGTGTAACAAAATAAGAAAGAAATATAAAAAAGTATAAAACATTTTAAAAGAAAAAAATTGCAAAACAATCCAAGAAAAGTAGTTATTACATGAAGGGAATCAGATAATTTTGTGATTTAGGCTGACGCCCTCCGTAAGTGTTTTCGCTCCAAAAGGCATTTGTCAGAGTGGTTGAGTCCCCCTTGCACAAGAAGTTTGCACAAAAGAAAAGTAATGGTGTGGATATATTGGGCTGCAAGGTGCGAAAAAAAAAAAGTATATCCAAAACAATAGGTACTCAACAGCTCCCAATCAGAAAAACAGGGATATCATTTGTAGAAGGATAAAACGGAGTAGCCACCCAGGCTCATAACACACAACTGAACTGATCTTGTTCAGTTCATAATATTTGGGTTCCAAACAATTAAAAACTAGAGTTACCAATAGTGATCTGAATGACGTCCTTAGATTAGATGACACATTTACCAGAAGTAAGAAACAGTACAACACAAGTTGGAATATTTTCTTCATGATTAGTTAGTGAGATAACAGCACAATCCTAAAAACCAACTAGTTTGTTCATGATTAGTTTCAGTGTCGCCAACCAGGCTAATAATACACACTGAACTGAACTTGTTCAGTTCATAATATTGGTTTACAACAATTAAATTGTAGGAAAAAATCTAGAGATAGCAATAGTGATTATCAAGATAAGCTTTCCAAGATGATTTCCAGAAAAAATAAATAACCAAAGGATGTACCCCAAGTCTTTGAAAGCTTAATGAAGCAGGGGCAGGAGGTTGATGCTCCTCCCTGCTAAAGTCCATTATGATCGATTATCGAGCAGCAAGATAAAGTGGAAAGGATATCGAACCATAGGAGTCAGGATGTGGCGACGAGGTTGTCGCCGGAGCGGGAAGCGGCAGCGAGGCCAGCGAGAAGGACAAGGTCCCGTCTCCGACGACCAGGGATGGTTTGGCGCGAGGAGTAGTGGCCCCAGCCTTCACCCGCCCTCCCCTCCCCCCCTATGCTGCCTCGCCATTCCCCACCCACACCGGCCCAGCGTGCTTTTCTTGGCGGAGGACACCGGCGCCATGTCCCTCTCAACCGAGGCGAGGTGTGAGTGTGTGTATATGGCTGTGTGCGTGTGCGTGGGAGTGTGGCGTATCCATGTGTGGATGCGCCCGTGGATTCGAGTCTTCCAGGAGAAGAAGGCTTCAGCTCAGGCGGGGCGCTGTTTGAGGTCTAATAATTTCCAGCTTTCTTAGCTTATAAGTCATCGAACGTGGGGAAGGCAAGAATCATGTACATGTCACAGAAAAAGTGGAAGCACGTATTACACACTGCGCTGCATCCTGCCTGAAAATAAGCTTAAGAGAGCTGAAAATAAAGCCCCACGTTGAAGCTAGGTCCGTAGACATGTACAAGGAAAAACACCCAATTTCCAGAGGGAGAGGATCAGCAGCGTCGGCACAATACAAACCTCGCCTGTTCATCGAATCAGGCGGACCGTGTTGCCGCTTGTGGGGGCCGCTGTCATCTTTTCCTTTAATCCTCTAAAAAAACATCTCTCTCGTTTATTCCACCGCGTGAAGCATCTTCTCCATTTTATTATTGATGCGACGCGTTGAGGAGCGAGTAGACGAGAGGTGGGCGTTGGAGCAGGGGAAAGATCAGATCTTGAGGGATTTTTTTTCTGACAGAATTTCATATTACAAACTCGAAACTACATCAAAGTGTAAAACACAATCCTGAAACTACGAAACCGTCTCTAGGTATACAACCTTAATTTTCAAAACGGACAAATCACAACCTGCACTACTGGAATTTTCGAGAGTGTCCCGCGTACCAGAAAAAATGCGAAAGCGCGTATATCCCACTCGACAGGGGATTTGCAGAGTGTTAGTTCTTGTCTAAGGGTACTCGGCCCGAAACCTTCAGGGGCAAAGCCCACTTTGCAAGGGCGACAGTCGGGGAATCGACAAACCTCTTTGACGAGCCCCTAAGTGGATACTAAGCAAAAAACGGGCCACTTGAAACGGACGGACGGGAGAAGGCGGTGGCTATGCAGTGTTAAACTGGCACGACCAGCTCGGCTTATCATTGGCTCCGGCTCGCGCGCGCTCCAGGCTCGGCCCGAGGTCTGATTCGGCCCGGAGAAGTAAAAACGGCAGAGCACGAGCTGCGTTCTTGGGCTTGTTTCGGCTCGAGCCGAGCCAGCTCGAACTGGGCAAACCACTGAGCTCGTCAAATTCTGCAGCCCCCAAAATGGCCAGCCACTGACTAGTCCCCACGAGTAAAATGGACCTTCATCCCCATTTCACCCCCGAAGCAATAGCTAGCAGCCGCCGCCGCCGCCATCCTCGGCGTCGTCCCTCCGGCTCGCCGCACCATACATCCATCGCCAACCGATGCTTCTTGAGTGACAAGCTGTGGCCACCAAGACAGAAAAAAAAAGGGGCAAGGGCACGACTGCCATGGACTTCGGCATCGAGACGGCGGTTCGCTCCCAGGCCAATCCAAGATTCTTCCTTCTCGATCCCCATGTGAGGCAAAGCAGCAGGCGCGAGCGCGGCCACACCCGCTCCCCCCTCGGCGTTACCGGACACCAAGGTGACGGCGCGCGCGCAGCCGTGTGTTCGCATCCGGCTGGCCCCGATCCGGCCAACGCGCCCGTCTAGCTACTTCTCCGGGTGAAGCTGAATAGGCGGGGTAAGTAGTTAGCAAGTGATGTCAGGTAGCAAGTGATGTAGTTTCTTGAACTTTGGAGTATGCATATGTCTTGTGGCAAGTGATTTGGTAGTTTCTGAAGTCTGAAACTATGGAGTTAGGCAAGTGATGTAAATTTCATTATTTGTTTACACTTGTTTTGTCTGATCTAGCAATTGATGCATTTGAGTGTATATGCAGGCGAAAGTGAGTATAGTTATTTAAGCCCAATTGCACACTAAGTACTAGTCTGCCACGCTGATGTGCCCCAGTGCAAGTGCATGCACACGATGCCTGCCGAGTTGGAACGAGCAGCACCAAACTGAGGTCGAGCAGGGAGGAATAAGGCGTCGACGGAGCAGTTAGCCTGGGGCTGAATCGGCTCGTGCTAGGCGAGCTAATGGCTGGGCCGGGCCTTGAGCTCGGCTCGGCTCGGCTAGAGTCCAGGTATAGCCACGTGGCAGGACAATTTGCGAGAGGACATCGCACCGATACTCGGCGAACTGGAGCGTCCCGGAGCGCGGACACGTGCGCCCCAAACAAAGTGTGCCAAGGCGTTCGTCTTCGCCGGAGACCCGACCAGGACGTACTCGGGCAAAGCGGACATACGAGCAAACTAGACACGTGGATGGCGATGTTTGACGAGATCTAACATATGCCGAGATTGTCGGAACGTACTGTGTCAAAACTTGTAGTAGGGTGACTTATGCGTGCACGGCAGCTTCGCCGAACAGATATGCCCCCCTCGTTTGTTCTGCGACACACGGCAAAGGATTAGCACAGTTTGCCGAGTGCAGTCATTACATCTCGGCAAAAGATGGCACAGTTTTGCCTGTTCTTGACATTGCGAGTTCCGTCCTCAGGAACGATATGTCCCAGCAAAATCACAGTTGTGATGTTGGCCGAGATCCGGCCTATCCAGCTAGTCAAGACTCCACGAATACTAGGTCGCGCCACGTGACTTTTGCCAAGTGTCAACACTCGGTAAAATGTTTAGCGGGTTATGCACTCGGCAAAGCCTCTGTCAAGGGACTAATTTAAATTTGTTTTTAATAGCCCTGCAACAAAAATAACATAAACAAATAATATCCACCATATACAACCATTCACAAAAAGTCCGACCACAATATAACTGTTCCCAAATGACTGAACCATTGCCACACATTTTTAGCCAAACACCCATTGCACAACATACTAACAAACTATGGTCTCAAATACACCAACACAATATCTCCAAGTCACCACAAACACAATGTTCTCAAGCATAGCAAGTTCAAGAAAAGGCACAAGGGATGCATAGAAGCTCTACAAACTTCACAACATAATTGGACGTTAACACGGTTGTTTAGGTGTGCGGAGCGGGAAAACATCGAGAGTAGTCATTGGGAGTGCTTGCCCACTACAGGTGCAGCTACCGGCACATGGTTGACCAAATTGACGAAATGACCTTTGTAAGCACATGAGACAAATAAGATGAATGGTAAGAACAAGATGGTGATTGAATAAGGTCGAAGAGAACTCACCCATTCCAAGCCAATATTCATTTGGTAGGACGGGTTGGTGATTATGCATAGTTTTGTCGCTCACATGGCTAAAGACGTGCAACCATCTCTTTCAGTGTCTGCATTTCATGGTTATGTGATTGTGATTGGACCTCATACGGTCTTCAGGGGGGGGGGGGGGGCCCCCCCCGCGATCTTGCTCCTCTCCCGCAGTCTTTTACATCAGCCGGAGATACAACATGCAACGCATTGTCATCAGTGGTTGCATGTAAAACATGCGATTGACCATTGTATTGACCATGAAGAAGAACTGAGCTAAATTGCCTATACATGACCTCGGAATCCACAGTGGCGTTGGCTCTATGTAGGACTTGAGCTCGTACTCATAGCCCTCATCGCCGAGATTATGGGTAGGCTGGAGGTCCCTGGACGGAATCGACATGAACCCCCATCCGCTTACCCCCTCCACCCATCGTAGCACTAAGAGCCACCTAGGGTCCAAAGGGCCTGTCGATGGGATCAGATTCCCACACGTGCGACTCCTTGTACTTAGCGATGGACATTTCTTACACCTTTGTACAGCTTTAGGATGAAATACAGTAAACATCTCGTATTATGGCTGAGGGTCTCTGTTCCTTGACGGGTTTCAATACGTTTCAAGCTCCAAGCCCGAAGAAAGAGCTGGCATGCCTTATTGCTTATTCTGCAAAAGAAAGCGGTCAGAACCATGAAGGCACCGACAAGCGCCTAGTGAAGGAGAAATTCATGAGAAGAAAGAAGGTGGTTTCTTACATGCATGTCCATGACACCAGTGACAGTGAGGTTGCCTTGACCTTGCTGTGTAGAGCACCCATCATCCAACGCATCTCGCTTAATTACCGTTTCAGCCTACCACTTTGACTTGTCCACTTGTCAGGATCTTCTCCCTGTAGGAGATATGCCCTAGAGGCAATTAAAAATGTTAGTAATTATTCCCATGTTCGTAATTTATGTTTATATTCCGGGGCTATACTGTATAGTTCTCGTGTCACAATAACCATAAGATCAGAGGGAAAATCATAGCATGTGTGGAATAATAAAGGATCAACATTGTATTCCTAGTCCTGCCTCTTAAGCCTCGCTAAAGTGTTGCATGAGATATGGTTTTCCTGACTCTATGGGCATGACTATGCCAACACAACTTTGAGGTCACATTGTTAGAAGAACACTGTGTTGACTCTGACTTGATCGACACGAATGGTGTTATCCTATGAGATACCTTCGTAGCAAGTTAATGGGTAATAACACGAGAAAAGTTACGTGTGCATAATTCCTTAAACCATGAGGGGGTATGGTTCTTCGTATCCTTGCCTCATGAACTTTGGAGTTTATTAAACATACATTGAACAGGGTGGCTATTACAGTGGCGTCCGGTTCACGAAAAGTAGACAGTAACTTGATAGCTCAAAGATTGGGATTTGCTCCTCCAACGATGAGAGAATCTAGGGCCCTCTCGGTGTTACGGTATGCATCCATCATTGGATAGACATAATGTGGATTTGATCACAGGGATGCCAGAATGCGGAAACTGAATAAGAGAACAAAGTGGAACGAGGTGACTGGCCATAGTGGACAGTGTGATTCATTGGGATGCTGATAAGTCTCACCGGGTGTCTCTGTAACATATCGCGACAAGCCAAAAGGAATAGCAAAAGCAAGCTAACCAGGTTTCACATCAAATATTAATTGTGTTTCATTCGGGATGTGCGGTAAGGACTCCATAGGTTGGCCATGTTCCGCTATTGATCATCGATCGAAAGTGTTCCAGTCATGTTAGACTTCACCGAACCTACTGGGTCACAGCAATTAAGGGTCATCTATCTGCTGAATTCTAGACAGGGAAGTATGAGAGAAAAGTCACCGGGAGAAAGTTCGGGGACACGAAGAGTTCCGGACCCTTTTTTCTGAGAACACCGGAATAGTTAGTTTCGGTAAAATGAAAAGTTGTTTGGATCTAATATAAATTAAGTCAAACAATCGGTTTCGGCACACGCCCGGAACTGTTTGGAGCAGTTGCCCAGGAAGTGTTCTGGGAACTCTGAGATTTTTTCCGGACGAAAAAGAAAAAACCAGAAATGTTTCCGGAGCTGCGAGAACCCAAAACCCCCCTGCTTTGTTTGCTTTTCGCTGATGAACCATATAATGATCCAAGACATTGGATTCAGGAACCCGTCCAAATTATTTAGGGGTAACTGGAAATGTTTTCGGCAACAGAACAACTTTTGGATTTTAACGGCCGCGGGATAACAATACTTTCTCAGGCATGAAGATGTGAAAAGCACTTTTGGTTGCTTCTTGCAAGAAGCCACATATGAGGCATTTTGAGGTTACATTCATAGTGGGTTGAAAATATCGGAGGGCATTTTGGTTATTTCCATGTGTCTCTAACCCCCTTGGATTGCCTTATAAATAGAGGTGGAGACGTGCTCTCAATACTCACTCACTTTTCATATGACAAATGCCAGAATTGACCTCTAAGACTTTATCTCTCCCTCCCACAGAAATAGTTTCAGTTCGTAGACCGAAAAGTGGCCTTGTCTGGGTCTCGGCTGGGAATTAGTTCGTGGACGGCGAAAGCCTGCCCGCGATTAGCTAAACACACCGTTGTGCGCTGCAACCTCCGTTATAGAGGTCAGAGTTTAAAATCTTCTGCCCGAGCGGGCCACTGTTCGAGTTCCTGTCCAGGAGGGCTGTCCAAATGACCGGCCCGAGGGCTTGTCCGTGAGGCCTCCGGATGGGATGTTCGAGGATCACACGACTCCGGTGGGAATGTCCAGAGGCCTCCCAAGGGGATGTCTGGTAGGACTTCGAGGGATGATTTACAGTGTCCAGAGGCCTCAGAACCGTAAGGACGTCCGAGGAATCCGTCCGGTGTGGGAATATCCGAGGGAGTGTCCAGAGGCCTCCAGAAGGGACCTGTGCGGCGATCCGTCCAATGAGATGAGAGGGAGAGAACATGCTCGACGGATTGGGAGGTATAAATATCGCTATGGGTGAATCTGCCACAGACAATCAACATAAGGTGTCTAGGGATGTGGGGCCACGTAGTTTGTGGACGGTGGTGCAAGCAAAGACCCCTACCCCCCTCCCACCCCACCTCCCCCCTTCATTCGAGATCTCTCGTCCTAACCCCCCGACCTCTCAAGACCTCCCGAATCCTCTAGAACCCGGACCACCAACCAGATCCTTGCTCCCAAACCCACGCCCACTCAAAGGGGCCCCCCCCCAAGCAGTTACTGGATCCCCCCCCTTCCATTAGTGGTCGACAACTAGCGTCGTAAGCTGGGTAGGGCGCGGGGGCGAGCTCCCGGGAGCAGGGAAATGTCCTGTCGCCGTAGGGACCAGGATGGTTTGTGAATGAGTAGTGGCGCCCCTTACCTGCGTTTTTTTTTTTTTTTGCTAGCCATTTCCCCGATCATGGCGCCTTTAAATTCGACGGCGGAGGGACACCAGGCGCCATGGTCCCTCCTTACAGAGGCGAGTGTGTGTAGATGGTGGCGTGGTGTGAAATGAACTGCGAAGTGTGGGGGCCGCGGAGAAAGTATTGTGGTGAAGGCTCAGGAGCTGTTGTGCTTTATTTTCAGCTTAATTAGCTTATAAGGCAACAAAGAGTGGATCGAGAAAAGTTCTTTGTGGGCCTCTTCAGTCCACGTGTTGTACCCTATCTTTTCACTGGTGAGATGGGGCGAATATACTATGAAACCAACATTCGGCGAAACCTTCGTGGAAACCACCTTGAAAGTGTCGAAAACAAAATCTGAAAAAAAATACGGATTATGTTAAGAGGAGAATGTGTGATCTGCCACGTAAAATTTCAAGTGGATGAAACAAAATCGAGATGGGGCTATGAACAAAAATAAATTCAGACCCCAGATCGTGACG
>CM022302.1:17948010-17964890 GCA_011799875.1 Thinopyrum elongatum | reverse complement strand
GGTGCACGTTGAATGCACAAAAATTTGGAGTTGAAATAAGTTAAAAAAATGAAATGCATTTGTAACATATGAGTTTTCGTCAGAAACCCTGATAATTCGAAAGAGATTGTCCATTTTGTACACGAAGTGCATCCAGTTTTTGCCGTAACGTTCTCAACTCTTTAGCACATGCTATGTGGGTGAAATGATGATACCATGCCAACTTTCAACCTTTTCAGAGTTCATTTGTACTACTTTTCAATTTCAGGGTCATTTAGCTAAAACAAATCAGTAAATGCATGAAAAATACGAAATGAAGTCAGAAAGGGTTGAAAATTGATGATGTGGCTTTGAATGGTGCATGTTGAACGCACAAAAAGTTTGGAGTTGAAATAAGTTAAAAAAAATGAAATGCATTTGTAACATATGAGTTTTTGCCCGAAACCCTGATACTTCGAAAGAGATTGTCTATTTTGTACACGAAGTGCATCCAGTTTTTGCCGTAACCCTCTCAACTTTTTAGCACATGCTATGTGGGTGAAATGATGATACCATGCCTACTTTCAACCTTTTCAGAGTTCATTTGTACTACTTTTCAATTTCAGTGTCATTTAGGTAAAACAAATCATTAAATGCATGAAAAATACGTGACGAAACTCATATGTGGTACAAAGGCATTTCATTTTTTAACTATTTCAACTCAAATTTTTTGTGCATTCAACATGCAGCATTCAAAGCCACATCATCAATTTCAACCCTTTTTTACTTCATTTGCTTTTTCATGCATTTATTTATTTTTTAGCTAAATGACAATGAAATATGAAAAGCAGTACAAATGAACTCTGAAAAGGTGAAAGTTGGCCTAGTATCACTCATTCACCCACAAGCATGTGCTAAAAAGTTGAGAGGGTTACGGCAAAAACGGATGCACTTCGTGTACAAAATAGACAATCTCTTTCGAAGTACAGAGGTTTCGGACAAAAAACTCATACGTTACAAATGCAATTCATTTGTTTTAACTTATTTCAACTCAAACTTTTTGTGCGTCTTCAACATGCACCATTCAAAGCCACATCATCAAATTTTCAACCCTTTCTGACTTCATTCGTATTTTTCATGCATTTAATGATTTGTTTTACCTAAATGACACTGAAATTGAAAAGTAGTACAAATGAACTCTGAAAGGTTGAAAGTAGGCATGGTATCATCATTTCACCCACATAGCATGTGCTAAAAAGTTGAGAGGGTTACGGCAAAAACTGGATGCACTTCGTGTACAAAATAGAACAATCTCTTTCGAAGTATCAGGGTTTCGGGCAAAAACTCATATGTTACAAATGCATTTATTTTTTTAACTTATTTCAATCAAACTTTTGTGCGTTCAACATGCACCATTCAAAGCCACATCATCAATTTTCAACCCTTTCTGACTTCATTTCGTATTTTTCATGCATTTACTGATTTGTTTTAGCTAAATGACCCTGAAATTGAAAAGTAGTACAAATGAACTCTGAAAAGGTTGAAAGTTGGCATGGTATCATCATTTCACCCACATAGCATGTGCTAAAGAGTTGAGAACGTTACGGCAAAAACTGGATGCACTTCGTGTACAAAATGGACAATCTCTTTCGAATTATCAGGGTTTCTGACGAAAACTCATATGTTACAAATGCATTTCATTTTTTTAACTTATTTCAACTCCAAATTTTGTGCATTCAACGTGCACCATTCAAAGCCACATCATCAATTTCAACCCTTTTTAGTTCATTTGCTATTTTTAAGCATTTATTTATTTTTTAGCTAAATGACAATGAAATTGAAAAGCAGTACAAATGAACTCTGAAAAGGTTGAAAGTTGGCCTAGTATCATCATTTCACCCACAAAGCATGTGCTAAAAAGTTGAGAGGGTTACGGCAAAAAACTGGATGCACTTCGTGTACAAAATAGACAATCTCTTTCGAAGTATCAGGGTTTCGGACAAAAAACTCATACGTTACAAATGCATTTCATTTTTTTAACTTATTTCAACTCCAAACTTTTTGTGCGTTCAACATGCACCATTCAAAGCCACATCATCAATTTTCAACCTTTCTGACATTCATCGTATTTTTCATGCATTTAATGATTTGTTTTACCTAAATGACACTGAAATTGAAAAGTAGTATAAATGAACTCTGAAAAGGTTGAAAGTTGGCATGGTATCACATTTCACCCACAGCATGTGCTAAAGAGTTGAGAGCGTTACGGCAAAAACTGGATGCACTTCGTGTACAAAATGGACAAACTCTTTCGAATTATCAGGGTTTCTGACGAAAACTCATATGTTAAAATGCATTTCATTTTTTAACTTATTTCAACTCCAATTTTTGTGCATTCAACATGCACCATTCAAAGCCACATCATCAATTTTAACCCTTTTTTACTTCATTTGCTATTTTTCAAGCATTATTATTTTTTAGCTAAATGACAATGAAATTGAAAAGCAGTACAAATGAACTCTGAAAAGGTTGAAAGTTGGCATGGTATCATCATTTCACCCCATAGCATGTGCTAAAAGAGTTGAGAGGGTTACGGCAAAAAACTGGATGCACTTCATGTACAAAAGGATAATCTCTTTCGAATTATACAGGGTTTCTGACGAAAACTCATATGTACAAATGCATTTCATTTTTTTAACTTATTTCAACTCCAAATTTTTGTGCATTAACATGCAGCATTCAAAGCCACATCATCAATTTTCAACCCTTTTTACTTCATTTTGCTATCTTCATGCATTATTTATTTTTAGCTAAATGACAATGAAATTGAAAAAGCAGTACAAATGAACTCTGAAAAGGTTGAAAGTTGGCCTAGTATCATCATTTCACCACAAAGCATGTGCTAAAAAGTTGAGAGGGTTACGGCAAAACTGGATGCACTTCGTGTACAAAATAGACAATCTCTTTCGAAGTATCAGGGTTTCGGACAAAAACTCATACGTTACAAATGCATTCATTTTTTTTAACTATTTCAACTCCAAACTTTTTGTGCGTTCAACATGCACCATTCAAAGCCACCATCAATTTTCAACCCTTTGACTTCATTTCGTATTTTCATGCATTTAATGATTGTTTTACCTAAATGACACTGAAATTGAAAAGTAGTACAAATGAACTCTGAAAAGGTTGAAAGTAGGCATGGTATCATCATTTCACCCACATAGCATGTGCTAAAAAAAGTTGAGAGGGTTACGGCAAAAAATGGATGCACTTCGTGACAAAAAATAGACAATCTCTTCGAAGTATCAGGGTTTCGGGCAAAAACTCATATGTACAAATGCATTTCATTTTTTTTACTTATTCAACTCACAAACTTTTTGTGCGTTCAACATGCACCATTCAAAGCCACATCATCAATTTTCAACCCTTTCTGACTTCTTCGTATTTTCAGCATTTACTGATTTGTTTAGCTAAATGACCCTGAAATTGAAAAGTAGTACAAATGAACTCTGAAAAGTGTGAAAGTTGGCATGGTATCATCATTTCACCCACATAGCATGTGGAAGAGTTGAGAGCGTTACGGCAAAAACTGGATGCACTTCGTGTACAAAATGGACAATCTCTATCGAATTATCAGGGTTTCTGACGAAAAACTCATATGTTACAAATGCATTTCATTTTTTTAACTTATTCAACTCCAAATTTTGTGCATTCAACGTGCACATTCAAAGCCACATCATCAATTTTCAACCTTTTTTACTTCATTTGCTATTTTCAAGCATTTATTTTTTTAGCTAAATGACAATGAAATGAAAAGCAGTACAAATGAACTCTGAAAAGGTTGAAAGTTGGCCTAGTATCATCATTTCACCCACAAAGCATGTGCTAAAAAAGTTGAGAGGGTTACGGCAAAAACTGGATGCACTTCGTGTACAAAATAGACAATCTCTTTCGAAGTATCAGGGTTTCGGACAAAAACTCATACGTTACAAATGCATTCATTTTTTTTAACTTATTTCAACTCCAAACTTTTTGGCGTTCAACATGCACCATTCAAAGCCACATCATCAATTTTCAACCCTTTCTGACTTCATTTCGTATTTTCATGCATTTAATGATTTGTTTTACCTAAATGACACTGAAATTGAAAAGTAGTACAAATGAATCTGAAAAGGTTGAAAGTTGGCATGGTATCATCATTTCACCCACATAGCATGTGCTAAAGAGTTGAGAGCGTTACGGCAAAAACTGGATGCACTTCGTGTACAAAATGGACAAACTCTTTGAATTATCAGGGGGTTCTGACGAAAATCATATGTTACAAATGCATTTCATTTTTTTACTTATTTCAACTCCAAATTTTTGTGCATTCAACGTGCACCATTCAAGCCACATCATCAATTTCAACCCTTTTTACTTCATTTGCTATTTTTCAAGCATTTATTATTTTTTAGCTAAATGACAATGAAATTGAAAAGCAGTACAAATGAACTCTGAAAAGGTTGAAAGTGGCCTAGTATCATCATTTCACCCACAAAGCATGTGCTAAAAAGTTGAGAGGGTTACGGCAAAAATGGTGCACTTCGTGTACAAAATAGACAATCTCTTTCGAAGTATCAGGGTTTCGGGCAAAAAACTCATATGTTACAAATGCATTTCTTTTTTTAACTTATTTCAACTCCAAACTTTTGTGCGCTCAACATGCACCATTCAAAGCCACATCATCAATTTTCAACCCTTTCTGACTTCATTTGTATTTTTCATGCATTTACTGATTTTTTTAGTAAATGACCCTGAAATTGAAAAGCAGCACAAATGAACTCTGAAAAGGGAAAGTTGGCTGGTATCATCATTTCACCCACAAAGCCTGTGCTAAAGAGTTGAGAGGGTTATGCAAAAACTGGATGCACTCGTGTACAAAATGGAAAATCTCTTTCGATGTATTAGGGTTTCGGACGAAAAACTCATATGTTACAAAGGCATTTCATTTTTTAACTTATTTCAACTCCAGACTTTTTATGCGTTCAACATGCACCATTCAAAGCCACATCATCAATTTTCAACCCTTTGTGGACTCTTTTGCTATTTTCATGCATTTGTTTTCTTAGCTAAATGACCCTGAAATTGAAAAGAATTACAAATGAAGTCTGAAAAGGTTGAAAGTTGGCATGGTATCATCATTTCACCCAAATAGCATGTGCTAAAAGTTGAGAGGGTTACGGCAAAAACTGGATGCACTTCGCTACACAATGGACAATCTCTTTAGAAGTATCATGGTTTCGGTGAAAACTCATATATTACAAAAAGGCATTTCATTTTTTAACTTATTTCAACTCCAGACTTTTGTGCGTTCAACATGCACCATTCAAAGCCACATCATCAATTTTCAACCCTTTTGACTTCATTTGTATTTTCATGCATTTACCGATTTGTTTTAGCTAAATGGACCCTGAAATTGAAAAGTAGTACAAATGAACTCTGAAATGGTTGAAAGTTGGCATGGTATCATCATTTCACCCACATAGCATGGCTAAAGAGTTGAGAGGGTACGGCAAAAACTGGATGCCTTCTGTGTACAAAATGGACAATCTCTTTCGAATTATCAGGGTTTCTGACGAAAACTCATATGTTACAATTGCACTTATTTTTTTAAACTTATTTCAACTCCAAACTTTTTGTGCATTCAACATGCACCATTCAAAGCCACATCATCAATTTTCAACCCTTCTGACTTCATTTGCTATTTTTCATGCATTTACTGATTTTTTAGCTAAATGACCATGAAATTGAAAAGCAGTACAAATGAAGTCTGAAAAGGTTGAAAGTTGGGGCCTGGTATCATCATTTGACCCACATAGCATGTGCTAAAAAGTTGAGAGGGTTACGGCAAAAAACTGGATGCACTTCGTGTACAAAATGGACAATCTCTTTCGAAGTATCAGGGTTTCGAGCAAAAAATCATAGTTACAAAGGCATTCTATTTTTAACTTATTTAACTCCAGACTTTTTTGCATTCAACATGCACCATTCAAAGCCACATCATCAATTTTCAACCCTTTTTGACTTCATTTGCTATTTTTCATGCAATTTATTATTTTTAGCTAAATGACCATGAAATGAAAGCAGTACAAATGAACTCTGAAAAGGTTGAAAGTTGGGCCTGGTATCATCATTTCACCCACAAAGCATGTGCTAAAAAAGTTGAGAGGGTTACGGCAAAAACTGGAGCACTTCGTGTACAAAATAGACAATCTCTTTCGAAGTATCAGGGTTTCGGGCAAAAAACTCATACGTTACAAATGGATGTCATTTTTTTTAACTTATTCAACTCCAAACTTTGTGCGTCAACATGCACCATCAAGCACACATCAAATTTTCAACCCTTTCTGACTTCATTTCGTATTTTTCATGCATTTACTGATTTGGTTAAGCTAAATGACCTGAAATTGAAAAGTAGTACAAATGAACTCTGAAAAGGTTGAAAGTTGGCATGGTATCATCATTCACACAATAGCATGTGCTAAAGAGTTGAGAGGGTTACGGCAAAAACTGGAATGCACTTCGTGTACAAAATGGACAATCTCTTTCGAAGTATCAGGGTTTCTGACGAAAAATCATAGTTACAAAGGCATTTCATTTTTAACTTATTTCAACTCCAGACTTTTTGTGCGTTCAACATGCACCATTTCAAAGCCACATCATCAATTTTCAACCACTTTGTGACTCATTTGCTATTTTTCATGCATTTACTGATTTTTTAGCTAAATGACCCTTAAATTGAAAAGAAGTACAAAGAACTCTGAAAAGGTTGAAAGTTGGCATGGTATCATCATTTCACCCAAATAGAATGTGCTAAAAAGTTGAGAGGGTTACGGCAAAAAAGATGCACTTCATCTACAAAATGGACAATCTCTTTAGAAGTATCAGGGTTTCGGACGAAAACTCATATGTTACAAATGCATTTCATTCTTTTAACTTATTTCAACTCCAAACTTTTGTGCATTCAACATGCACCATTCAAAGCCACATCATCAATTTTCAACCCTTTTGACTTCATTTGTTATTTTTCATGCATTTACGATTTTTAGCTAAATGACCGTGAAATTGAAAAGTAGTACAAATGAACTCTGAAAAGGTTGAAAGTTGTCTGGTATCATCATTTCACCAACATAGCATGTGCTAAAAGGTGAGAGGGTTACGACAAAAATGGATGCACTTCGTGTACAAAATGGACAATCTCTTTCGAAGAATGAGTGTTTCGGACGAAAACTCATATGTTACAAAGGCATTTCATTTTTTAACTTATTTCAACTCCTGATTTTTGTGCATTCAACATGCACCATTCAAAAGCCACATCATTAATTTTCAAACCTTTCTGACTCATTGCTATTTTTCATGCATTTACTTATTTTTTTAGCTAAATGACCCTGAAATTGAAAAGCAGTACAAATGTACCCTGAAAAGGTTGAAAGTGGCATGGTATCATCATTTCACCCACAAGCATGTGCTAAAAAGTTGACAAGGTTACGGCAAAAAAACGGATGCACTTAATGTACAAAATGGACAATCTCTTCGAAGAATGAGTGTTTCGGACGAAAACTCATATGTTACAAAAGGTATTTCAATTTTTTAACTTATTTCAACTCCAGACTTTTGTGCGTTCAACATGCACCATTCAAAGCCACATCATCAATTTCAACCCGTTTCTGACTTCATTTGCTATTTTTCATGCATTTATTGATTTTTTTAGCTATATGAGCCAGAAATTTAAAAGCAGTACGAATGAACTATGAAAAGGTTGAATGTTGGCATGGTATCATAATTTCACCCAAATAGCATGTACTAAAGGTTGAGAGGGTTACGGCAAAAAATGGATGCACTCATGTATAAAATGGACAATCTCTTTCAAAGTATCAGGGTTTAGAAGAAAACTCATATGTTAAGGCATTCATTTTATAATTATTTCAACTCCAGACTTTTTGCGGTTCAACATGCACCATTCAAATCCACATCATCAATTTTCAACCCTTCTGACTTCATTTGCTATTTTTCATGCATTTACTGATTTTTTTTAGCTAAATGACCCTGAAATTGAAAAGCAGCACAAATGAACTCGAAAAGGTTGAAAGTGGAATGGTATTCATCATTTCACCCACATAGCCTGTGCTAAAAAGTTGAGAGGATTACAGCAAAAATGGATCCACTTCGTGTAAAAATGGACAATCTCTTTCGAAGTATCAGGGTTTCGGACAAAAACTCATATGTTACAAAGGCATTGATTTTTTTAACTTATTTCAACTCCAAACTTTTGTGCATTTAACATGCACCCATTTAAAGCCACATCATCAATTTTCAACCCTTTCTGACTTCATTTGGTATTTTCATGCATTTACCGATTTGTTTAGCTAAATGACCCTGAAATTGAAAAGTAGTACAAATGGACTCGAAAAGGTTGAAAGTTTTGGCATGGTATCATCATTTCACCCACATAGCATGTGCTAAAAAGTTGAGAGGTTATGGCAAAAACTGGATGCACTTCGTGTACAAAATGGAAAATCTCTTTCGATGTATTAGGGTTTCGGACGAAAATCATATGTTACAAAGGCATTTCATTTTTTAACTTATTTCAACTCCAGACTTTTTATGCGTTCAACATGCACCATTCAAAGCCACATCATCAATTTCAACCCTTTGTGACTTCTTTTGCTATTTTTCATGCATTTACTGTTTTTTTAGCTAAATGACCCTGAAATTGAAAAGATTACAAATGAAGTCTGAAAAGGTTGAAAGTTGGCATGGTATCATCATTTCACCCAAATAGCATGTGCTAAAAGTTGAGAGGGTTACGGCAAAAACTGGATGCACTCGTCTACACAATGGACAATCTCTTTAGAAGTATCAGGGTTTCGGACGAAAACTCATATGTACAAATGCATTTCATTTTTTTAACTTATTTCAACTCCAAACTTTTTGTGCGTTCAACATGCATCATTCAAAGCCACATCATCAATTTTCAACCCTTTCTGACTTCATTTGCTATTTTCATGCATTTACTGATTTTGTAGCTAAATGACAATGAAATTGAAAAAGCAGTACAAATGAACTCTGAAAAAGTGTGAAAGTTGGCCTGGTATCATCATTTCACCCACATAGCTTGTGCTAAAAAGTTGAGAGGGTTACGGCAAAAACTGGATGCATTTCGTGTACAAAATGGACAATCTCTTTCGAAGTATCAGGGTTTCGGACGAAAACTCATATGTACAGAAGGCATTTCATTTCTTGACATGTAACTGCAGTGATATTCTAGATCAAAGCCATCATCAGAATAGTTGTGGAGAGAAAGTCATCACTTTTCTTCGCGTGTGTCCCTGCTTATTGCGTCATAACCATGGATAATCTTCATCGTTTAACAGGGGGCTTAGGTCAGCCTTCACTTTGAAGGGAGGAATTTCATGAAACTTTCATAATCTTCAGACATGTCTGTCTTGCCCTCCACTCCCACGATGTCTCTTTTCCCTGAAAGAACTATGTGGCGCTTTGGCTCATCGTATGATGTATTAGCTTCCTTATCTTTCTTTCTTGGTTTGATAGACATGTCCTTCACATAGAAAACCTGCGCCACATCATTGGCTAGGACGAATGGTTCGTCTGTGTACCCAAGATTGTGAGATCCACTGTTGTCATTCCATACTACGGGTCTACCTCTACCCTGCCTCCTGACAGATTGACCCATTTGCACACGAAACAAAGGGACCTTAAAATCATGTCCATAGTCAAGTTCCCATATCTCCACTATGTAACCATAATATGTGTCCTTTCCCCTGTTGGTGCTGCATCAAAGCGGACACCACTGTTTGGTTGGGGTTTCAATCTTGGGCGATCGTGTAAAATGTATTCCCATTTATCTCGTACCCTTGGTAAGTCAATACAGTCGAAGATGGTCCCCTGGCCAACGAGTATAGCTTATCTCCAACAATGTTGTTATCCATGAGATGTGTTTGCAAACCAACTGCCGAAAGTCCTGATGTGTTGACAAGTAATCCAGTCGTCACGATGCTCTGGGTGTTTGGAGCGCAGAAAAATTCTTGTGTCATTGACATACGGGGTCACCAAGGTAGACTTCTGTAGAACGTGTAGTGTGCTTGACCCAAGAATGCCCGTCCATACATATTATTGAATCCGCTCCTAGCGTGCCTTTTCAGTCAGTCTCCCCTCATACCGCGATTGAGGGAGACCAATCGGTTAAGGTCAGGAATAAAGTCAACACAAAACTCAATGACCTCCTCTGTTGATGCCCCATGGAGATGCTTCCTTCTGGCCTAGCGCGGTTACGAACATATTTCTTTAAGACTCCCATGAACCTCTCAAAGGGGAACATATTGTGTAGAAATACAGGACCCAGAATGGCAATCTCGTCGACAGATGAACTAGGACGTGCGTCATGATATTGAAGAAGGATGGTGGGAACACCAGCTCAAAAACGACAATACATTGCACCCAAATCATTCTTTAACCTTGGTAGGATTTCTGGATCGATTACTTCTGAGAGATTGCATTGAGGAATGCACATAGCTTCACAATGGCTAATCGAACGTTTTCGGTAGAAGCCCCCTCAATGCAACCGGAAGTAGTTGCGTCATAATCACGTGGCAGTCATGAGACTTTAGGTTCTTGAAATTTTTCTCTGCCATATTTATTATCCCTTTATATTCGACGAAGAAGCCAGACGGGACCTTCATACTGAGCAGGATTCAAAGAAGATTCCTTCTCTTCTTTGGTAGAGCGTAGCTGGTAGGACCTTCATACTGCTTTGGATGCATGCCGTCTTTTCGTGCACACGTGCTGGTCCTCCCATGCCTCCGTGTTAGGGTAACGCAGCAGAAAAACAAAAATTTTCTGACCTACGCACCAGCCCAGGACCACTATGGAGACTGCATACAAGGTTTGATCATTTTCGTTACCGATCGTAGCGCAGCGGAAGTAGAGTCGATGACGATCGGCGGTGCAGATCCCCGCAGCTAGGATTTACAACCTCCCAACCGCGAGGATGTACTCCCTCATCTGCCCCTCGGACAGCCCTCCGGGAGGCGGTCGAACAGTCCCCGGAGCGGTGTCGCGGACAGCCCTTCGGGAGGACCTTCGAAACTCGGACGGTCACTCGGACAGCCCTTCGGGAGGACTCACAGAACTCGGACCGTCACTGGACAGCCCTTCGGGAGGCACTCTCAAACAGCCCCTCGGGCACTAAGATCGAAAACTACGACCTCTCTACAGAGTTGCACCACATACGGTGTCAACTATCCGGCAGGGCTTCGCCGTCCAGAATAGTTCCCACCGGAACCCAGACAGCCTTCGGCTCTACGAAATCTTTTCGTGGGAGGGAGAGAGAAGCCAGATCATTGCATGGCAATTGTATGTGAGAAGGAGTGAGTTTTAGGCAGCCCCTCCACCCCTATTTATAGGCCAGCCCAAGGGTGGCTTCTCCAAGAAGCCAAGGGGAAAAAAATACCAAAGGCCCTCAAGGTGGCTTCTCCAAGAAGCCACCCAAAAAGCACTTTCACTTTTCATGACGACATTTTCAGCGTCCTTTCGAACTGAAAATATTTATGTGGGCTTAGAGAACTTTCCAGTACCCACTAAAATAATTTCAACGTGTTCTGGAAACAATTCCAGATTAGCGATTTTCATCTGCGAAAAGCATCTGAAGTGGTTCCGGCAGCTCCGGAACATTTCCGGTTTTTCTTCCAGAGAAAATTCCCAGAAGTTTCCAGAATGATTCTGGCACCCTCCAAGAATTATCGGGCATGTGCCAAAACCAATTTGACTTTATGGTATCCTCTGAAAAACTTTTCAGTTTCCGGAACTCATCCGGTGACCTCTCTCTGCGGAACTTTTCCGCTGTCCGAAACTTTTCGGTGTTCCGAAACTTTTTCGGTGATTTTCTCTCAGGACTCCCTGTCTAGTATTCAGCAGATAGATGACCCTTAAGCGTGTGACCCTATAGGTTCGATGAAGTATAGACATGACACGGAACCCCTTCCGATCAATGATCAACATCGGAGCCGTGGACACCCATATTGACCCCTATACCCACACGAATGAATATTCGAGTGAACCTCCAGTTGCCGTGTGCTATTACCTGTTGCTTTGCGATATGTTACAAATACCCGAGGTGAGACATGTTGGCATTCCGTGGATCAACAACTTGTCCACTATGCTAGTTACCCGTTACCGGTTGTTCCTTTTCTCGTTACCGTGTTCCGGCATCCCTGTGATCAAATCACAAAGTGTCTGGCCAGACGATGATGGATACCGTAACACCGAGAGGGCCCAGAGATATCTCTCCATCGCGGAGGAGCAAATCCCAATCTTGAGCTATCAAGTTACTTGACACACTTTTCCATGAACCCGTAAGCCGCCGTAATAGCCACCCATTTACGGATGACGTTTAAAACCCCAAAGTTCATGAAGCAAGCATGAAGAAACTCGATACTCTCATGCTCTGAGGAATCATGCAAACATTAACCATCTCTGTGTTATTAACCATTAACTTGTGACGAATGTATCTCATAGCATAACATCAAAACGGGTCGATTCAACACAAATGTTCTTAACATTGTGCCCTCAAAGTTGCTGGCATAGACATGCCTATGATTGGGAAAACATAATCATCATGCAACACTTGAGCTAGTCTTAGAGGCATGACTAGGAATACATTTACCATTTATTATTCCACACGTGCACATGGGTTTTCCCCAGAGCCTTTATGGATATACGGGCTCGGGAAACCACAGCAGTTATAGCATGGAAACATAAACATAATTATGAGCAAGGAGATAAATAATAACATTATTATTGCCTCTAGGGACTAATCCTACAGACTCCCACTTGCACTAGAGTCAATAATCTAGTTATGCTAATGCACTTTACACCTATGGCACATTGGTGTAAAATATGCTTCGCATGTGGTATAGCCTGATGTCCAACGGATCTGACGACTTCAGATCTGTGTGTATCTTTGCATATCCTCGTGTTTTCACGCTTTCACAAAATTCATATTTGTGTACACCTTGCTTTGTATATGTGGAATCATGGTCAAAACCTGATTCCTCGACTGAGCTATGGAGCAACTATCTGTAATAGTGTCCCATTGACCAAGCCTTCTTGGAACCATACTAAGTTCATGAATGAACTATATGATCAACCAACTTCTTTGTCGCTTCTAAAGCGTCAACATACTTAGCCCATTGTTATAGAATCCGCCACAGTATCTTGTTTGGAACAATTCCAACAAACCGTGCCACCATATTGTGTATTGCACAAAAAAAAAACCTTAACTTTAATCGAAAATCGCTTGGAGCATGGATGAAGACTGTATCGATGTAACCTTTTACAACGAACTCTTCATGATCTCCGCTTGCGAGAAAACATGTCATCAGTGCTACTATAGTACACAATGACATTTTTCACTGTTGTCCATGATCAGTACTTTTGATCACTTTGGTATCTATACTCGCAACAACTTTGGGAGTATTGGACATATCTGGTTGTTTTACATACCATGGAATACATGATTAATCCAAACACAAGAGTGTGTGGAATCTCCACAGTATTTTGCTCATCAGTGCTTTGGGACACCGAGTCTTGCAAAAAATGTTTCCATGTGACTCGGCAAGAATCACTCCTTGGCGTTTTTAAATGCAAAAAGTTTAGCATCTTGTCAATATGTATTTATTGCTTAGCCCCATTAGGTAAATCTATCTCCATAGATCATCATGCCTAATATTAAGGCTATTTAGCCCAAGCACTTCATCAAAAATCTTTTCAAATGAAGTCCTAATTCATGTCAAGAATTTATTTCCATTAACAATGTGTCAAGCACAGAAGGTGTTTAGAAATATTATGCTCCCACTTACTTTCTTGAAACACAAGACATCTTGTTACCCATTGATGAAGTCAAACCCCTTTGACCATTTCATCAAAACACGAAGATTCCAACTCCATTTTGCTCTCTTCTGTCCATTGCTGGAACTCTGAATTTTGCATACTTACTAGCATCCTATGGAATGACAAAATACCTTGGACTGTAACACATGCAAGTCCTTGGTTTCATTTCCATCAGATGGAAATCCTTTTGTCATCCATTGTTTTATATCTCATGATATGAAATATGTATTAATTGCTAGTTCAACCCGAACCGACCTTTAAGCATCGCTACGGTGAAGCAACCTCATCGTAGTCAACTCCTTGAAATTGTATATTGCAACAAGTCGAGCTTTATGGATAAAACATTTTTATTCATATCGGTTATAGTTCCATAAATATTCGTCAGACTCTAAGTCTTCCGAAAGGTGTATCAAGGTTTTAATCTTGAATCACTTATATGGAAAACTATCTCGGATTGTATTGGCATTTAGCCAATTCCGGAGTCAGGGCCCATCAACGCTTCTCTGTGTATCGTAGGTATACTGTTGTCGAACAACAATATCTCGTCTGCGCACCTGAGAGGTTTGCACGAGCCTTGCCTGCGTGGTTCAGCTGCAAGTTCAACCGAAGTCCATACATTTTATGTAGAGACTTCCGTATCAGTCGCAGTAGGAAACTCTGGAATTACTTCCAAGGTCTCTTTCCTTTGACCTGATGACGAAGACACTGTTTATCTCGTCGAGTTGCATATTCTCCCACTCACCTTTTTGAAAGAAACCATTTTCTTCAAAAAGCATACCGTTCTTTGTGGCAAACCTATTTGCCTCGGCATAGTGAGGGAGGAATACCCAATGACTTGGGATAACCTACAAAGTAGCACTTGTTGATGGAATAGGTTTGTAACCTTTTACACAAGCCCCATATTCCAAATGTTAAGAAAAGATACAACATGGTTGGGCGTACCATACCATGCTCTCATTTCAACAGACCCGATGGAGCTCTTTTCAGTGTAAAAGCCGCAGTCTCTAAAGCATTACTTTCAAAAGGGACAATGGCAAATTTATTTATGTCATCTTTGATCTTACCATGTCATAAATGGTTCGATTACATCTTCACGGACTTTCCACTCACAGTGGTGTTCCGGGAGGTGTAAGTTATGAAACTCTTTTCACAACTCATCAGACATTCGCTAAACTTGTAACTAAATATTCCTTTCTGCAATCGAATTGTAGAAACAGAATTTTCTGTTACAATAACTTCTACTTCATTTTGAAAACCTTTCGAATGAATTCAAAAGATCTAGACTTACGTCTCATCAAGTAAATATCCATATATCTACTTGAGTCATTCTAGAAGATAGATAAATCCACTACTTGCAACAACATTTATTGGACTACATACACATAGAGGATGATCACCAATACGTTCTTTGCTCATTCCTTATGGCCTGTGAACGGTATTTTAGTCACTTCACTTTTCGGAGAAAAGTTTGCAAGTGTCAGAGATTCAAAATCAAACGACTTCAAAAATCCATCATAATGGAATTTTCCATGCGGGTTTCTCCAATGTGACCAATGCAGTGCCACACTTGTGTGGTATTTTTAGTCTTGTGACATTTAGCGTCAGTGTTATGGATGTATCATATTACCATCAATATTCATAACATACGTCCCATCTGGATGGAAGCATGCTCTTCATGTTATTCATAAACACTGAACAACAATTGTTCTTTTATGGAACAAACCCTTTTGCAACAACATTGTGTAAGGGGCTAGAGTGTAAAACTCTAAAATGAATTATGAAAGAAATCAAGAGGTAATATATTATATCATTATCATAACATACATCTATCTCAATGAAAGTATGGCCCTTATGTTATTCATAACATCGAACATAAAAAGTTCTCTTATGAACAAACCTTCGAAGTACCTTATGCAATGGGCTAGAGTTTGTGAAACTCTAAATGAATTATGAAAATAAATACAGACAGTAATACACCGATGAAAGGTATAGTAACTTACTATGTTCCTGTGGTATACAAAACCTCATTCCTGGCTAGTCTTTCAGGCCATAGTAGTTCTACATCGAGTTGCAACAGAAAGCAATCGAGCGGGTATCTTTGTGATTAACTCAACAATACCCAAGAATCAGTGATTACAATTTAATCATAATTCCACAAGAACTATATCTTTGACCAGCCTTCTAACATCAAAAACTTGTATGACATTCAACATGAGCTGATATTCCAGTCTTCTTTCTTATTGCCTTTATACTTCTAACAGTTTAACTTTCAGTATTTTCCTACTCTCAGAAGAAGCACCCAACTTAGAGTGGCGGTAGCCCTGGACTTCCTAGGCATGAAAGTGTCACTAACACCCTTCAGACACTTCCTTTCTCTTAAGTGTTGTTTTATTCACCTTCATCATATGACAGGCGTTCTTCTGGATCCCTCTCTTATCAGTCTAATGATAGTAAACTCTTTACTAATAGTTTACAAACAAACATTGCTTTGGATATCTCATCTCTTTAGCCTTGTCTGTCTCTGAAAATGATTTTCAGATTCCATGAATATCACATAACATCCAAACTTTCGAAGTTGGTCTCATGGAAGCAAATGTATTGCACTTGACTGAACGAAATTCTAGCTTTGGATCGAAGGACGAGAGTCACATGATCCATAGCATAAGCGAAAGAATACCGAAAGTATGCGATAGGACAAAGTCCTTTCGGCACTTTGAGGACAATCCTCACATTACGTTACCAACCGTAAAGTTTTAACCAGATATTTAACAGCTATTCAATTTTAACAGGGAAGGTGGAAATGCGAGCCATAATTCTACAACTATTATGCAAATCACACTTTAGACAGTGTTCAAAATTAATTGCACTGAGAATTAAAGAATTAATTCTACAGTGCGCTCCCACTCAAATCAATATCTCTCATAATGATTTTAGTGATCCAAGATCCGCCATATCAATGTCAACGCCAGTGACAG
>CM022302.1:17919692-17947985 GCA_011799875.1 Thinopyrum elongatum | reverse complement strand
GAAACCCTGATAATTCGAAAGAGATTATCCATTTTGTACATGAAGTGCATCCAGTTTTTGCCGTAACCCTCTCAACTCTTTAGCACATGCTATGTGGGTGAAATGATGATACCATGCCAACTTTCAACCTTTTCAGAGTTCATTTGTACTGCTTTTCAATTTCATTGTCATTTAGCTAAAAAATAAATAAATGCTTGAAAAATAGCAAATGAAGTAAAAAAGGGTTGAAAATTGATGATGTGGCTTTGAATGGTGCATGTTGAATGCAAAAAAATTTGGAGTTGAAATAAGTTAAAAAAATGAAATGCATTTGTAACATATGAGTTTTCGTCAGAAACCCTGATAATTCGAAAGAGTTTGTCCATTTTGTACACGAAGTGCATCCAGTTTTTGCCATAACGCTCTCAACTCTTTAGCACATGCTATGTGGGTGAAATGATGATACCATGCCAACTTTCAACCTTTTCAGAGTTCATTTGTACTACTTTTCAATTTCAGTGTCATTTAGGTAAAACAAATCATTAAATGCATGAAAAATACGAAATGAAGTCAGAAAGGGTTGAAAATTGATGATGTGGCTTTGAATGGTGCATGTTGAACGCACAAAAAGTTTGGAGTTGAAATAAGTTAAAAAAAATGAAATGCATTTGTAACGTATGAGTTTTTGTCCGAAACCCTGATACTTCGAAAGAGATTGTCTATTTTGTACACGAAGTGCATCCAGTTTTTGCCGTAACCCTCTCAACTTTTTAGCACATGCTTTGTGGGTGAAATGATGATACTAGGCCAACTTTCAACCTTTTCAGAGTTCATTTGTACTGCTTTTCAATTTCATTGTCATTTAGCTAAAAAATAAATAAATGCTACCGTATGGAGTTTTTGTCCGAAACCCTGATATTATTCGAAAGAGATTGTATTTTTTGTACACGAAGTGCATCCAGTTTTGCCAGTAACCCTCTCAACTTTTAGCACCATGCTATGTGGGTTAAATGATGATACCATAGCCAACTTAACCTTTTCAGAGTTCTTTGTACTGCTTTTCAATTTCAGGGTCATTTAGCTAAAATAAATAAATGCATGAAAAATAGCCAATGAAGTAGAAAAGGGTTGAAATTGATGATGTGGGCTTTGAATGGGTGCATGTTGAATGCACAAAACTTGGAGTTGAATAATTAAAAAAAGAAATGCATTTGTAACATATGAGTTTTCGTCAGAAACCCTGATATTCGAAAGAGATTGTCCATTTTGTCACAGAAGTGCTCCAGTTTTTGCCGTAACCCTCTAAACTCTTTAGCAACATGCTATGTGGGTGAAATGATGATACCATGCCACTTTCAAACCTTTCAGAGTTCATGTGTACTGCTTTTCAATTACATGTCATTTCTATAAAAAATAGAATAAATGCTTGAAAAATAGCAAATGAAGTCAGAAAAGGGTTTGAAAATTGATGATGTGGCTTGAATGGTGCATGTTAATGCACCAAAAATGTGGAGTTGAAATAAGTTAAAAAATGAAATCATTTGTAACATATGAGTTTTCGTCAGAAACCCTGATAATTCGAAAGAGATTGTCCATTTTTGTACACGAAGTGCATCCAGTTTTTGCCGTAAAACCTACCTCAACTCGTTTAGCACAAGCTATGTGGGGAACCAATGTTCATTTCACCCACATAGATGTGCTAAGAGTGAGAGGGTACGGCAAAAACGGGATGCACTTCGTGAACAAAATGGACAATCTCTTTCGGAATTATCGGTTTCTGACGGAAAACTCATATGTTACCAAGCATGTCATTTTGTTAAACTTATTTTCAACTCCAACTGGGTGCATTCAACATGCACCATTCAAAGCCACATCATCAATTTTCAACCTTTCTGCGTCATTTGCTATTTCATGCATTTACTGATTATTTAAGTTAATGACCTGAAATTGAAAAGCAGCCACAAAGGAACTCTGAAAAAGGATGAAAGTTGGCATGGTATCATCATTTCACCCACATAGCATGTGCTAAAAGTTGAAGGATTACGGCAAACACTGGATCCACTTCGTGGAAAAAATGGACACTCTTTCGAAGTATCAGGTTTCGCGACGAAAAACTCATATGTTTGACAAAGGCATTCATTTTGTTAACTGATTTCAACTCCAAACTTTTTGTGCATTTGAACATGCACCATCAAAAGCCACATATGCAATTTCAGCCCTTCTGAATTAATTGGCTATGTCATGAATTTACGGATTATGGAAGCTAAATGAACCTGAATTGAAAAGCAGTTATCAAATGAACTCTGAAAAAGGTTGAAAGGGGCATGGTATCATAATGTCACCCACATAGATGTCGGTGATTTTTCTGCTTAAGAGTTGAGAGGCTTACGGCAAATAAAACTGGATGTACTTCGTGTACAAAATGGAAAAATCTCTCGAAGTATCAGGGTTTCAGATGGAAAACTCATATATTACAAAAGGCATTTCATTTTATAAACTTATTGAACTCCAGACTTTTTGTGCGTTCAACTGCACCATCAAACCACAGTCCACAATTTCAACCCTTCGACTTATTGGTATTTTTAAGCATTTACCGATTGGTTTTAGCTAAATGACCCTGAATTGAAAGTAGTACAAATGGAACTTGAAAAGGTGAAAGTTGGCATGGTATCATAATTACCCACATAGCATGTGTAACATGTGAGCGGGTTATGGCAAAACTGGATGTACTTCGTGTACAAAATGGAACAATCTCTTTCCGAAGTAAGATCAGGGTTTCGATAAGAAAACTCTAAGTTTACAAAAGGCATTCATTTTTATTAACTATTTCCAACTCCGACTTTTTGTGAGTTCAACATGCACCATTCAACCCACATCACAATTTTAACCTTTCTGACTTCATGGCTATTTTCATGCATTTCGATTGATTGTGGTAGCTAATGACACTGAAATTGAAAAAGTCACAAATGAACCTACTGAAAGCGTTGTGAAAGTTGGCCAGTGGTATATCAATTTCACCCACATGAGTATGTGCTAAAAGAGTTGAGAGGGTTACTGCAAAAAATGGATGCACGCGTGTACAAAATGACAATCTCTTTCGAAGTATCAGGTTTCTGAAGAAAACCATATGTTACAACATGGATTTCATTTTTTTAACTTATTTCTAAATCCAACTTGTTGGGGCATTCAACAGTGCAACCATTAAATGCCACATCATCAATTTTCAACCCTTATGACTCATTTGTATTTTTCAGTGCAGTTATGATTTTTTAGATCAATGACCCTAAACATTGAAAAAGCAGCACAAATGAACTCTGAAAAGGTGGAAGTTGGCATGGTATCATCATTTCACCCACATAGTAGTGCTAAGAGTTGAGAGGGTTACGGCAAAAACTGGATCCACTTCGTGGACAAAATGGACAATCTCTTCGAAAGTATCAGGGTTTTCGGGAAACATATGTTACAAGCATTTCATTTTTTTTAATTTATTTCAACTCCAAACTTTTTGTGCATTAACATGCACCATTCAAAGCCACATCATCAATTTTAAACCCTTTAGACTTAATTTGGTATTTTCATGCATTACGGATTTGTTTTAGCTAAATGACCCTGAATTGAAAAGCAGTACAAAAGAACTCTGAAAAGGTGAAAGTTGGCATGGTATCATCATTTCACCAAAAAGCATGTGCTAAAAAGTTGAGAGGTTCGGCAAAAAACTGGAGGCCACTGTGTGTACAAATGGACAATCTCTTTCGAAAGATCAGGGTTTCGATGAAAACTCATATGTACAAGGCATTTCATTTTTTAACTATTTCAACTCAGACTTTTTGTGGCATCAACATGCACCATTCAAAGCCACACTCATCAATTTTCAGCCCTCTGACTTCATTTGCTATTTTTCATGCATTTACGATTATTTTTAGCTAAATGACCCTGAAATGAAAAGCAGCACAAATGAACTCTGAAAAGGTTTGAAAGTTGGCATCGGATCATCATTCACCCACATAGCATGTGCTAAAGAGTTGAGAGGGTACGGCAAAAAACTGGATTGCACTTCGTGTACAAAATGGACATCTCTTTCGAAGTATCAGGGTTTCGAGAAAACTCATATGGTTACAAGGCATTTCATTTTTTTAAACTTATTTCACTCAGACTTTTTGTGCATTCAAACATGCACCATTCAAAGCCACATCATCAATTTCAACCCTTTCTGACTTTCATTTGTATTTTCATGCATTACTGATTTGTTTTAGCTAAATGACCCTGAAATTGAAAAGCAGCACAAAGAACTCTGAAAAAGGTTAAAGTTGGATGGTATCATCATTTCCCACATGCATGTGCTAGAAAATGAGGGTTACGGCAAAAACTGGATGCACTTCGTGTACAAAAATGGACAATTCCTTCAAGTATCAGGGTTCGACGACGAAACTCATATGTTACAAAGGGATTTCATTTTTTAACTTTTTTATAATCAAACTTTTGTGCATTAAACAGCACCATTCAAATCCAAATTTTCAATTAAAACTTCGTGCTAGTTTTTTCATGCATTTACTGGATTATTTTGCTAATGACCCTGAAAAATTGAAAAGCAGCACAAAATGAAACTATGAAAAGGATGGAAGTTGGCATGGTTTATAATTTCACCAATGCATGTGCTAAAAAGTTGAGAGGTTACGGCAAAAACTGGATGCACTTCGCATGAAAAATGGGACAATCTCTTTCGAAGTATCAGGGTTTCTGACGAAAACTCATATATTACAAAGGCATTTCATTTTTAACTTATTCAACTCCAAACTTTTGTGCGGTCAACATGCACCATTCAAAGCCACATCATCAATTTTCAACCCTTTTTACTCATTGCTATTATTTTCATGATTTCGATTTTTTAGCTAAATGACCCTGAAATTGAAAAGAGTACAAATGAACTCTGAAAAGGGTGAAAGTTGGCATGGTATCATACATTTCACCCACATAGCATGTGCTAAAAGAGTTGAGAGGATTACGGCAAAAAACGGATGCACTTCGTGTACAAAAATGGACAATCTCTTTCGAAGTATCAGGGTTTGGACGAAAACTCATATGCTTACAAAGGCATTTCATTTTTTTAACTTATTTCAACTCCAAGTTTTTGTGCATTCAACATGCACCATTCAAAGCCACATCATACAATTTTCAACCTTCTGACTTCATTTGCTATTTTTAATGCATTTACGATTTTTTTAGCTAAATGACCTGAAATTGAAAAGCAGTACAAAAGAACTCTGAAAAGGTTGAAAGTTGGCCTGGTATCATCACTTACCAAAATAGCATGTGCTAAATAGTTGAGAGGGTTAGGCAAAAACTGGATGCCACTTCGTGTACAAAGGACAATCTCTTTGAAGTATCAGGGGTTCGGAAAAACTCATATGTTACCAAAGGATTTCATTTTTTAACTTATTTCAACTATAGACTTTTGTGCGTTCAACATGCACCATTCAAAGCCACATCATCAATTTCAACCCTTTCTGACTGTCATTGACTATTTTATGCATTTACGATTTGTTTTAGCTAAATGGACCTATGAAATTGAAAAGCAGTACAAATGAACTCTGAAAAGGTGAAAGTTGGCATGGTATCATATTTACCCACATAGCATGTGCTAAAGAGTTGAGAGGGTTACGGCCAAAAACTGGATGCACTTCGTGTACAAAATGGCAATCTCTTTCGAATTATCAGGGTTTATGACGAAAACTCATATGTTACAATTGCATTTCCTTTTTTAAACTTATTTCAACTCCAACATTTTTGTGCATTCAACATGCACCATTCAAAGCACACAATATCAATTTTCAAACCTTTTACTTCATTTGATTTTCATGCATTTACTGATTTTTTTAGCTAAATGACCATGAAATTGAAAAGCAGCACAAATGAACTCTGAAAAGGTTGAAAGTTGGCATGGTATCATCATTTCACCCACATAGTCATGGTGCTAAAGAAGTTGAGAGGGTTACGGCAAAAACTGGATCCACTTCGTGGTACAAAATGAGACCAATCTCTTTCGAAGTATCAGGGTTTTCGGAGCGAAAACTCATATGTTACAGAAGGCATTTTCATTTTTTAAGCTTATTTCAACTCACATTTTGTGCATTCAAACATGCACCTTCAAAGCACAATCATCAATTTTAAACCCTTTCTGACTTCATTGCGTATTTTTCATGCATTTAACGTTGTTTTAGCTAAATGACCCTGAAAATTGGAAAAGTAGTAATGAACTCTGAAAAGGTAAAGTTGGATGGATCATCATTTCACCCACAATAGCATGTGCTAAAGAGTTGAAGGGTTTACGGCAAAAAACTGGATGCACTTCGTGTACAAAATGGACAATCTCTTTCAAAGTATCAGGGTTTGAACGAAAACTCATATGTTACAAAGGCATTTCATTTTTTTAACTTATTTCAATCCAGGATTTTTGTGCATCAACATGCACCATCAAATCCACATCATCAATTTTCAGACCCTTTCTGACTTCATTTGTATTTTCATGCATTTACTGATTTTTTTAGCTAAATGACCCTGAAATTGAAAAAAGCAGACAAATGAACTCTGAAAAGGTTGAAGTGGCATGGTATCATCATTTCACCCACATAGTATGTGTAAAGAGTGGAGAGGGTTACGGACAAAAACTGGATGCACTTCTGTACAAAATGGACAATCTCTTCGAATTATCAGGGTGTTCTGACGAAAACTCATATGTTACAATGCATTTCATTTTTTTAACTATTTCAACTCCAATTTTGTGCATTCAACATGCACCATTCAAAGCCACATCATCAATTTTCAACCTTTACTTCATTTGCTATTTTCATGCATTTACTTTTTTTTTAGCTAAATGACCCTGAATTGAAAAAGCAGCCACAAAATGAATCTGAAAAGGTGAAAGTTGGAATGAGTATCACATTTCAACCCACATAGATGTGTAGAAAGTGAGAGGTTACGGCAAAAATGGATCCATTCGTGTACAAAATGGACATCTCTTTCGAAGTATCAGGGTTTCGACGAAAACTCATAAGTTACAAAATGCATTTCATTTTTGAACTATTTCAACCAAACTTTTTGTGCTTTAACATGCACCATTCAAACCACACAATCAATTTCAACCTTTTGACTTATTTCGTATTTTCGGCATTATATTTCGCTTTGACTAAGACCTGAATTGAAAAAGCAGTACAAATGAACTCTGAAAAGGTTGAAAGTGGCATGGTTCATCATTTCACCCACATAGCATGTGCTAAAAAGTGAGAGGATTACGGCAAAAACTGGATGCACTTCGTGTACAAAATGGACAATCTCTTTGAAGTATCAGGGTTTCGGATGACAAAACTCTAATTACAAAGGCATTTCATTTTTTTTAACTTATTTCAACTCCAAACTTTTGTGCGGTCACATGCACCATTCAAGCCAAATCATCATTTCAACCCTTTTACTTCAATTGTATTTTTCATGCATTTACCGGATTTTTAGCTAAATGACCCTGAAATGAAAAAGTAGTACAAATGAACTCTGAAAAGGTTGAAAGTTGCATGGTATCATCATTTCACCACATAGCATGTGCTAAAGAGTTGAGAGGGTACGGCAAAAACTGGGATGCACTTCGGACAAAATGGACAATCTCTTCGAATTATCAGGGTTCATGACAAAACATCATACTACAAATGCATTCATTTTTTAACTATTTCAACTCCAAACTTTGTGTGCATCAACATGCACCATTCAAAGCCACATCATCAATTTTCAACCTTTTACTTCATTTGCTATTTTTCATGCATTTATATTTTTAGCTAAATGACCATGAAATTGAAAGCAGTACAAATGAACTCTGAAAAGGTTGAAAGTTGGCCTGGTATCATCATTTACCCACATAGCATGTGCTAAAAGTTGAGAGGGTTACGGCAAAAACTGGATGCACTTCAGTGTACAAAATGGACAATCTCTTTGAAGTATCAGGGTTTCGACAAAAATCATATGTTACAAAGCATTCATTTTTTAACTTATTTCAACTTCAAGACTTTTTTGCGTTCAACATGCACCATTCAAAGCCACATCATCAATTTTCAACCCTTTTGACTTCATTTCTATTTTTCAGCATTACATGATTTGTTTAGCTAAATGACCCTGAAATGAAAAGCAGTACAAATGAACTCTGAAAAGGTTGAAAGTTGGCATGGTATCATCATTTCACCCACATAGCATGTGCTAAAGAGTTGAGAGGTTACGGCAAAAAACTGGATGCACTTCTGTGTACAAAAATGGAAAATCTCTTTGAATTATCAGGTTTCTGACGAAAACTCATATGTTACAAATGCATTTCATTTTTTTAACTTATTTCAACTCCAAATTTTTTTCATTCAACATGCACCATTCAAAACACATCATCAATTTTCAACCCTTTTTACTTCATTTGCTATTTTTCATGCATTTATTTATTTTTTAGCTAAATGACAATGAAATTGAAAAGCAGTACAAATGAACTCTGAAAAGGTTGAAAGTTGGCTATGATCATCATTTCACCCACATAGAGTGCTAAAAAGTTGAGAGGGTTACGGAAAAACTGGATGCACTTCTGTACAAAATAGGAATCTCTTTCGAAGTATCAGGGTTTCGAACGAAACTCATATGTTACAAATGGCATTTCATTTTTTAACTTATTTCAACTCCAACTTTTTGTGCATCAACATGCACCATTCAAAAGCCACATCATCAATTTTCAACCCTTTTTACTTCATTGCTATTTTCATGCATTTATGTTTTTTTAGCTAAATGACCATGAATTGAAAAGTCAGTACAAATGAACTCTGAAAAGGTTGAAAGTTGGGCCTAGATCATCATTTCACCCCAAAGCATGTGCTAAAAAGTTGAGAGGGTTACGGCAAAAAACTGGATGCACTTCGTGTACAAAATAGACAACTCTTTTCGAAGTATCAGGGTTTCTGACGAAAACTCATATGTTACAAATGCATTTCATTTTTTAACTTATTTCAACTCCAAATTTTGTGCGTTCAACATGCACCATTCAAGCCACATCATCAATTTTCAACCCTTTTTTACTCATTTGCTATTTTCAGCATTTATATGATTTTTAGCTAAATGACATGAAATTGAAAAGCAGTAACAAATGAACTCTGAAAAGGTTGAAAGTGGCATGGTATCATCATTTCACCACATAGCATGTGCTAAAGAGTTGAGAGGGTTACGGCAAAAACTGGATGCACTTCTGTACAAAATGGAAATCTCTTCGAATTATCAGGGTTCTGACGAAAACTCATATGTTACAAATGCATTTCATTTTTTTAACTTATTTCAACTCCAAAATTTTGTGCATTCAACATGCAGCCATTCAAAGCCACATCATCAATTTTCAACCCTTTTACTTCATTTCTATTTTTCAGCATTTATATTTTTTAGCTAAATGACAATGAAATGAAAAGCGAGTACAAATGAACTCTGAAAAAGGTTTGAAAGTTGGCCTATGGTATCATCATTTCACCCACAATAGCATGTGCTAAAGTTGAGAGGTTACGGCAAAAATGGATGCACTTCGTGTACAAAAGGACATCTCTTTCGAATTATCACGGGTTCTGACAAAACTCATATTACAAATGCATTTCATTTTTTTAACTTATTTCAACTCCAAATTTTTTTGTGCTCAACTGCACCATTCAAAGCCACATCATCAATTTTCAACCCTTTTTTATCATTTGCTATTTTTCAGCTTTATTTATTTTTTACCTAAATGACAATGAAATTGAAAAGAGTACAAATGAACTCTGAAAAGGTTGAAAGTTGGCCTGTATCATCTTCACCCACATAGCATGTGCTAAAAAGTTGAGAGGGTTACGGCCAAAAACTGGATGCACTTCGTGTACAAAATAGACATCTCTTTCGAAGTATCAGGGTTTCGGGACAAAAACTCATACGTTACAAATGCATTTCATTTTTTTTAACTTATTTCAACTCAAACTTTTTGTGCGTTCAACATGCACCATTCAAAGCCACATCATCAATTTCACCTTTCTGACTTCATTTGTATTTTTCATGCATTTAATGATTGTTTTACCTAAATGACACTGGAAATGAAAAGTAGTAAAATGAACTCTGAAAAGGTTGAAAGTTTGGCATGGTATCATCATTTCACCCACATAGCATGTGCTAAAAGTTGAGAGCGTTACGGCAAAAACTGGATGCACTTCGTGTACAAAATGGACAAACTCTTTCGAAGTATCAGGGTTTCTGACAAAACTCATATGTTAAAAAGCATTTCATTTTTTTAAATTATTTCAACTCCAAATTTTGTGCATCAACGTGCACCATTCAAAGCCACATCATCAAATTTCAACCCTTTTTACTTCATTTGCTATTTTTAGCATTTATTTATTTTTAGCTAAATGACAATGAAATTGAAAAGCAGTACAAATGAACTCTGAAAAGGTTGAAAGTTGGCATGTATATCATTTTTCCCCACAAAGCATGTGCTAAAAGTTGAGAGGGTTACGGCAAAAACTGGATGCACTTCGTGTACAAAATAGGACAATCTCTTTCGAAGTTATCAGGGTTTGACAAAAACTCATACGTTACAAATGCATTCATTTTTTTAACTTATTTCAACTCCAAACTTTTGTGCTTCAACATGCACCATTTCAAAGCACATCATCAATTTTAACCCTTTTACTTCATTTGTATTTTCATGCATTTATTTTTTTTTCGCTAAATGACATGAAATTGAAAAGTAGTACAAATGAACTCTGAAAAGGTTGAAAGTTGGCCTGTATCATCATTTCACCCACAAGCATGTGCTAAAAAGTTGAGAGGGTATGGCAAAAACTGGATGCACTTCGTGTACAAAATAGCAACTCTTTCGAAGTATCAGGGTTTCGACAAAAAACTCAATGTTACAAATGCATTTCATTTTTTTAAATTATTTCAACTCCAAATTTTTTGTGCGTCAACATGCACCATTCAAAGCCACATCATCAATTTTCAACCCTTTTTACTTCATTTGTATTTTTAGCATTTATGATTTGTTTTAGCTAAATGACAATGAAATTGAAAAGAGTACAAATGAACTTGAAAAGGTTGAAAGTTGGCATGGTATCATCATTTCACCCACATAGCATGTGCTAAAAGTTGAGAGGGTTACGGCAAAAATGGATGCACTTCATGTACAAAATGAGAATCTCTTCGAATTATCAGGGTTTCGACAAAACTCATATGTTACAAATGCATTTCATTTTTTTAACTTATTTCAACTCCAAATTTTTTGCATTCAACATGCAGCATTCAAAGCCACATCATCAATTTCAACCCTTTTTTACTTCATTTGCTATCTTTTCATGCATTATATTTTTTAGCTAAATGACAATGAAATTGAAAAGCAGTACAAATGAACTCTGAAAAGGTGTGAAAGTTGGCATGGTATCATCATTTCACCACACATAGCATGTGCTAAAAGGTTGAGAGGGTTACGGCAAAAACTGGATGCACTTCGTGTACAAAATAGACATTCTTTCGAAGTACAGGGTTCTACGAAAACTCATAGTTACAAATGCAATTCATTTTTTTAACTTATTTCAACTCCAAATTTTGTGCATTCAACATGCACCATTCAAAGCCACATCATCAATTTTCAACCCTTTCTTTACTCATTTGCTATTTTTCATGCATTTATTTTTTATGAAATGACATGAAATTGAAAAGAGTACAAATGAACTCTGAAAAGGTTGAAAGTAGGCCTAGTATCATCATTTCACCCACATAGCATGTGCTAAAAAGTTGAGAGGGTTACGGCAAAAACTGGATGCACTTCGTGTACAAAATAGACAATCTCTTTCGAAGTATCAGGGTTTCGGGCAAAAACTCATACGTTACAAATGCATTCATTTTTTTAACTTATTTCAATCCCAACTTTTTGTGCGTTCAACATGCACCATCAAAGCCACATCATCAATTTTCAACCTTTCTGACTTCATTCGTATTTTTCATGCATTTAATGATTTGTTTTACCTAAATGACATGAAATTGAAAAGTATACAAATGAACTCTGAAAAGGTTGAAAGTTGCATGGTATCATCATTTCACCCACATAGCATGTGCTAAAGAGTTGAGAACGTTACGGCAAAAACTGGATGCACTTCGTGTACAAAATGGACAATCTCTTTCGAATATCAGGGTTCTGACGAAAAATCATATGTTACAAATGCATTTCATTTTTTTTAACTTATTTCAACTCCAAATTTTTGTGCATTCACAAGTGCACCATTCAAAGCCACATCATCAATTTCAACCCTTTTTTAGCTTCATTTGCTATTTTTCAAGCATTTATTTATTTTTAGCTAAATGACAATGAAATTGAAAAGCAGTACAAATGAACTCTGAAAAAGTGTGAAAGTTGGCGCCTAGTATTATCATTTCACCCACAAAGCATGTGCTAAAAGAGTGAGAGGGTTACGGCAAAAACTGGATGCACTTCGTGTACAAAATAGACAATCTCTTTCGAAGTATCAGGGTTTCGGCAAAAACTCTACGTTACAAATGCATTTCATTTTTTTTAACTTATTTCAACTCCAAACTTTTTGTGCGATCAACATGCACCATTCAAAGCCACATCATCAATTTTCAACCTTTTGACTTCATTTCGATTTTCATGCATTTATGATTTTTTACCTAAATGACACTGAAATGAAAAAGAGAAATGAACTCTGAAAAGGTTGAAAGTTGGCATGGATCTTCATTTCACCCACATAAGCATGTGCTAAAGAGTTGAGAGCGGTTACGGCAAAAACTGGATGCACTTCGTGTACAAAATGGACAAACTCTTTCGAAGTATAGGGTTTCGACAAAAACTCATATGTTACAAATGCATTTCATTTTTTAACTTATTTCAACTCCAATTTTTGTGCGTCAACATGCACCATTCAAAGCCACATCATCAATTTTCAACCCTTTTTACTTCATTTGCTATTTTCAAGCATTTATTGTTTTTAGCTAAATGACAATGAAATTGAAAAGCAGTACAATGAACTCTGAAAAGGTTGAAAGTTGGCATGGTATCATCATTTCACCCAATAGCATGTGCTAAAGAGTTGAGAGGGTTACGGCAAAAAACTGGATGCACTTCGTCTACAATGGAACTCTTTCGAATTATCAGGGTTTCTGAGAAACTCAATATTACAAATGCATTTCATTTTTAACTTATTTCAACTCCAAATTTTTGTGCATTCAACATGCACCATTCAAAGCCACATCATCAATTTTCAACCCTTTTTACTTCATTTGGTATCTTTTCATGCATTTAATTTTTTAGCTAAATGACATGAAATTGAAAAAGCAGTACAAATGAACTCTGAAAAGGTTGAAGTTGGCTAGTATCATCATTTCAACCACAAGCATGTGAATAAAAGTTGAGAGGGTTACGGCAAAAACTGGATGCACTTCGTGTACAAAATGGACAATCTCTTTCGAAGTATCAGGGTTTCGACAAAAACTCATACTGTTACAAATGCATTCATTTTTTTAAACTTATTTCAACTCCAAACTTTTGTGCTTCAACATGCACCATTCAAAGCCACATCATCAATTTTCAACCCTTTCTGACTTCATTTGTATTTTTCATGCATTATGATTGTTTTACTAAATGACACTGAAATTGAAAAGCAGTACAAATGAACTCTGAAAAGGTTGAAAGTGGCTGGTATCATCATTTCACCCACATGCATGTGCTAAAAAGTTGAGAGGGTTACGGCAAAAATGGATGCACTTCGTGTACAAAATAGACAATCTCTTCGAAGTATCAGGGTTTCGGGCAAAAACTCATAGTACAAATGCATTTCATTTTTTTTAACTTATTTCAACTCCAAACTTTTTGTGCGTTCAACATGCACCATTCAAAGCCACATCATCAATTTTCAACCCTTTTGACTTCATTTCGTATTTTCATGCATTTATTTATTTTTTAGTAAATGACCCTGAAATTGAAAAGTAGTACAAATGAACTCTGAAAAGGTTGAAAGTTGGCTGGTATCATCATTTCACCCACATAGCATGTGCTAAAAAGTTGAGAGGTTACGGCAAAAACTGGATGCACTTCGTGTACAAAATAGACAATCTCTATTCGAATATCAGGGTTTCGGAAAAAACTCATAGTTACAAATGCATTTCATTTTTTTAAATTATTTCAACTCCAAATTTTGTGCTTCAACGTGCACCATTCAAAGCCACATCATCAATTTTCAACCCTTGACTTCATTTCTATTTTCAGCATTTATATTTGTTAGCTAAATGACTGAAATTGAAAAGTAGTACAAATGAACTCTGAAAAGGTTGAAAGTTGGCAGTATCATCATTTCACCACACATAGCATGTGCTAAAAGAGTTGAGAGGGTACGGCAAAAACTGGATGCACTTCGTGTACAAAAAGACAATCTCTTTCGAAGTATCAGGGTTTCGGACAAAAACTCATAGTTACAAATGCATTCATTTTTTTTAACTTATTTCAACTCCAAACTTTTGGGCGTCAACATGCACCATTCAAAGCCACATCATCAATTTCAACCCTTTGACTTCATTTCGCTATTTTCATGCATTTAATGATTTTTTACCTAAATGACACTGAAATTGAAAAGTAGTACAAAGAACTCTGAAAAGGTTGAAAAGTGGCATGGTATCATCATTTCACCCACAATAGCATGTGCTAAAGAGTTGAGAGGGTTACGGCAAAAATGGATGCACTTCGTTACAAAATGGACAAACTCTTTGAATATCAGGGTTCTGACGAAAACTCATATGTTACAAATGCATTCATTTTTTACTTATTTTCAACTCCAAAAATTTTTGTGCATTCACATGCACCATTCAAAGCCACATCATCAATTTTCAACCCTTTTTGACTTCATTTGTATTTTTCAGCATTTAATTTTTTACCTAAATGACAATGAAATTGAAAAGAGTACAAATGAACTCTGAAAAGGTTGAAAGTTGGCCTAGTATCATCATTTCACCCACAAAGCATGTGCTAAAAAGTGAGAGGTTACGGCAAAAACTGGATGCACTTCGTATGCTAAAATAGACAATCTCTTTCGAAGATCAGGGTTTCGGACAAAAATCATATGTTACAAAGCATTTCATTTTTTTAATTACTTTCATTCAAACCCAAATGTGCCACAGCTCAACATCACTTAACCTTCAAACCCTTTTCTGACTTCATTTGTATTTTTCATGCATTACTTATTTTTTAGCTAAATGACCTGAAATTGAAAAAGCAGCACAAATGAACTCTGAAAAGGGTGAAAGTTGGCCATGGTATCATCTTCACCCACAAAGCTGTGCTAAAAAAGTTGAGAGGTTAGGCAAAAACTGGATGCACTTGTACAAAATGGAAATCTTTCGTTATTAGAGGGTTTCGGACGAAAACTCATATGTTACAAAGGTTTCATTTTTTTAACTTATTTCAACTCCAGAATTTTTGCGTTAACATGCACCATTCAAAGCCACATCATCAATTTTCAACTCCGTCTGACTTCTTGCTATTTTCATGCATTATGTTTTTCTAGAATGACCCTGAAATTGAAAAGAATACAAATGAAATCTGAAAAGGTTGAAATGATCATGTTTGTTATCTTTCACCCTCTTATATCAGAGTGAATTTCACCAAATGGATGCAGTGTGAACATACAACTGGTATGAATTCATGAAGCCTACAAAACGCCACTCTCATCATGACTAAGGACAAAACCACTCTGAGTACGCCTCTAGTCCAGCAGCGCATGTTATCAACTTTCCACCCCCACAGCCCAGCCCAATGGATGTACCCTTCAAAGCCTGTACTTCTATAACTACATGCATAACCCACAACAATCACCACTGTGACCTAAGATAACTACCATTATGTCTAGATGTCTGGACAATCAATGGCATGGCACTTTTGGCCATAAACTCCACAAAGCTACCCTCACCAAAACCATATCAATTTCAACCCTCCTTCATTCTGAAGCACCTGATGGCATTTTGTATAGCTAAAGATGCAAACAGATCAGCAAGAAGAAACAAATGATGAGGCCTTGCCCGTGTTAGTAATGCACTGATACTTTTGACACCTATCAACACAATAAAACATGCCACGGCCCAACTGGTGGATTCTTCTCGAATAGCAAAGGTGTGGACTCATCTGTAACAATGCACTACTTTTTTCATACCCCTTAAAACGCAATCTCCCATCATCCAATTCAACCCCCTCTAAGATTTCATTGCTACTTCTCTTCTGACTGCCTCGTGCTAATGTGTGATGTCGGTGTGATGCAATGTTAAAAGTGATATCTGTGTACTCTCATTACAGTGCTACGTTGAGCAGGTCACTGTGTTTTTAAAAACAAACTGGATGAACTTCTCTGTCCAAAAATTGGTTCAACTTAATCTCTTTTCTACAAGATTAGGCTTTCGAATATATCATATCTTTCAGATCAAAGGCCGATTTTTCTAATGCGTTATGTATACATATAAATTACAACTGCCAAACTGACTCTGTTTAGACGTTCAAAGAAGGTGTCGAACACATTAGCACATTTGTCCACATGCATCAGATTTTTCAAACCATTTCTGATGACTTCATTTTATCTTTCATGCATTAGATTCCTTGATTCTGTTTGTAATCTTGATTCTGATTATTCTGCTACAACAGAGTCACGCTACATTACTGGAACTGTCCTTTTCCCGTTCAACTCTTGAAAGTTGGCAGCTGCATGGCAGCATACTGATCACAAAGACTTTTGTCCAAGAAATTGCAAGGGGAGAGTTGAGGTACACAAAGAGAGGGCGATTCACTCTACAAAATGGACAATCTCTTCGAAGTATCAGGGTTTGCGACAAAAATCAAGACAAACAATTCTATTTCAACAACCTTGCAAATTTCCCTTCACCTTTTCACTATGTTTTTTGTCACTTGCCAAACTTTTTGTACCCTGAACACCTGAAAGGTGCATGGATCATTTCACACCTTTTGTACGCAACCCCTATTGATGAAAGGCCAATCTCAATTTCAAGCACCTTTCTGACTTATTTGTATTTTTTTTCATGCATTTCCCCAATTGCTTCCATTTTTTTTTTTTTTTTCCCCTTTTTCAGGCACATTTTATGATTATGAAGACCTTGAATATGAAAAGTAGTACACACATGGGACTCTGCAACAGGTTGCAAAGTGGCATAATAGCCCTGTCACCCCGAGAACTACAGTTACCCATTATCAGGAAACAAACCCCCCACATTAATGTAATACAACATCCGTATGTAAAGGGAATTACCCAAACGCAAGTGACAGAACCATTACCTCAACACGCGCCCTTCAAACCATATTATCAAAGATACCAGTAACACGCGCAGCATTATGAGGTTCGACAGAATGTGCTACCTATGTTAAAAAATTAGATTCTAAACTGTGTGTTTTCAGCACGATCAGCACAATAAGGACAGAATTAAAAGAAGACGAAAAGACGATAGAAAGGGATCTCCATTTATTTGATGATACTTTTCATATCAAATTGTCCTTCGCATGGTTCAACATCTTGTTGATTTTTCAAGTTACAATTTTCCTCTTTCCCTTGCAAGATAATGACATTTCATCATTTGTTTTTTTATCTTTAGTAAATTTTTTGGTTACACAACCTTTTATGCTATTGGGAATGAATTGTATCTTGAATGGTGAATGATTGCATTTTCAGAGTGTATTTTTTTGCCCTTTCCGCACATTTCCACCCACTAAGCTTTTGTCGGCAATGGATTTCCCTTGTGTTTTACAACTCTCTTTCAAAGTATTCAGGTTTTCCCCCCGATTGTCCGTCCCTTTTGTTTTCCCCCTGATTGCCCATACCCCTTGATCATTTTCATGATTTTCCGATTTTCACGTGACCGTCTGCCAACCCTGTGAAATGTGAAAGTTGTACAAATGTGACTCTGAAAAGGTTAAGTTGGCATGGTATCATCATTTCACCCACATAGCATGTGCTAAAAAGTTGAGAGGGTTTATGGCAAAAACTGGATGCACTTCGTGTACAAAATGGAAAATCTCTTTCGATGTATTGGGTTTCGGACGAAAACTCATATGTTACAAAGGCATTCATTTTTTAACTTATTTCAACTCCAAGACTTTTTATGCGTTCAACATGCACCATTCAAAGCCACATCATCAATTTTCAACCCTTTGTGACTTCTTTTGCTATTTTCATGCATTTACTGTTTTTTTAGCTAATGACCTGAAATTGAAAAGAATTACAAATGAAGTCTGAAAAGGTTGAAAGTTGGCATGGTATCATCATTTCACCCAAAATAGCATGTGCTAAAAGTTGAGAGGGTTACGGCAAAAACTGGATGCACTCGTCTACACAATGGACAATCTCTTTAGAAGTATCAGGGTTTTCGGCGACGAAAACTCATATGTTACAAATGCATTTCATTTTTTACTTATTTCAACTCCAAACTTTTTGTGCGTTCAACATGCATCATTCAAAGCCAACATCATCAATTTTCAACCCTTTCTGACTTCATTTGCTATTTTCATGCATTTACTGAATTTTGTAGCTAAATGACAATGAAATTGAAAAGCAGTACAAATGAACTCTGAAAAAGGTGAAAGTTGGCCTGGTATCATCATTTCACCCACATAGCTTGTGCTAAAAAGTTGAGAGGGTTACGGCAAAAACTGGATGCATTTCGTGTACAAAATGGACAATCTCTTTCGAAGTATCAGGGTTTCGGACGAAAACTCATATGGTACGAAGGCATTTCATTTCTTGACATGTAACTGCAGTGATATTCTAGATCAAAGCCTCATCAGAATAGTTGTGGAGAGAAAGTCATCACTTTTCTTCGCGTGTGTCCTTGCTTATTGCGTCATAACCAGGATAATCTTCATCGTTTAACAGGGTGCTTAGGTCAGCCTTCACTTTGAAGGGAGGAATTTCATGAAACTTTCATAATCTTCAGACATGTCTGTCTTGCCCTCCACTCCACGATGTCTCTTTTCCCTGAAAGAACTATGTGGCGCTTTGGCTCATCGTATGATGTATTAGCTTCCTTATCTTTTCTTTTCTTGGTTTGATAGACTGTCCTTCACATAGAAAACCTGCGCCACATCATTGGCTAGGACGAATGGTTCGTCTGTGTACCCAAGATTGTTGAGATCCACTGTTGTCATTCCATACTACGGGTCTACCTCTACCCTGCCTCCTGACAGATTGACCCATTTGCACCGAAACAAAGGGACCTTAAAATCATGTCCATAGTCAAGTTCCCATATCTCCACTATGTAACCATAATATGTGTCCTTTCCCCTGTTGGTGCTGCATCAAAGCGGACACCACTGTTTGGTTGGGGGCTTTTCAATCTTGGGCGATCGTGAAAATGTATTCCCATTTATCTCGTACCCTTGGTAAGTCAATACAGTCGAAGATGGTCCCCTGGCCCAACGAGTATAGCATCTCCAACAATGTTGTATCCATGAGATGTGTTTGCAAACCAACTGCCGAAAGTCCTGATGTGTTGACAAGAATCCAGTCGTCAGATGCTCTGGGTGTTTGGAGCGCAGAAAATTTTGTGTTCATTGACATACGGGGTCACCAAGGTAGACTTCTGTAGAACTGTGTAGTGTGCTTGAGCCCAAGAATGCCCGTCCATACATATTATTGAATCCGCTCCTAGCGTGCCTTTCAGTCAGTCTCCCCTCATACCGCGATTGAGGGAGACCAATCGGCTAGGTCAGGAATAAAGTCAACACAAAACTCAATGACCTCCTCTGTTGATGCCCCATGGAGATGCTTCCTTCTGGCCTAGCGCGGTTACGAACATATTTCTTTAAGACTCCCATGAACCTCTCAAAGGGGGAACATATTGTGTAGAAATACAGGACCCAGAATGGCAATCTCGTCGACTAGATGAACTAGGACGTGCGTCATGATATTGAAGAAGGATGGTGGGAACACCAGCTCAAACAATGACAATACATTGCACCAAATCATTCTTTAACCTTGGTAGGATTTCTGGATCGATTACTTCTGAGAGATTGCATTGAGGAATGCACATAGTTCACAATGGCTAATCGAACGTTTTTCGGTAGAAGCCCCCTCAATGCAACCGGAAGTAGAGTTGCGTCATAATCACGTGGCAGTCATGAGACTTTAGGTTCTTGAAATTTTTCTCTGCCATTATTATATCCCTTTATATTCGACGAGAAGCCAGACGGGACCTTCATACTGAGCAGGGATTCAAAGAAGATTCCTTCTCTTCTTTGGTAAGAGCGTAGCTGGTAGGACCTTCATACTGCTTTGATGCATGCCGTCTTTTCGTGCACACGTTGCTGGTCTCCCATGCCTCCGTGTTAGGGTAACGCAGCAGAAAAACAAAAATTTTCTACCTACGCACCAGCCCAGGACCACTATGGAGACTGCATACAAGGTTGATCATTTTCGTTACCGACTCGTAGCGCAGCGGAAAGTAGAGTCGATGACGATCGGCGGTGCAGATCCCCGCAGCTAGGATTTACAACCTCCCAACCGCGAGGATGTACTCCCTCATCTGCCCCTCGGACAGCCCTCCGGGAGGCGGTCGAACAGTCCCCCGGACGGGTGTGTCGCGGACAGCCCTTCGGGAGGACCTTCGGAAACTCGGACGGTCACTCGGACAGCCCTTCGGGAGGACTCACAGAACTCGGCCGTCACTGGACAGCCCTTCGGGAGGCACTCTCAAACAGCCCCTCGGGCACTAAGATCGAAACTACGACCTCTCTACAGAGTTGCACCACATACGGTGTCAACTATCCGGCAGGGCTTCGCCGTCCAGAATAGTTCCCACCGGAACCCAGACAGCCTTCGGCTCTACGAAATCTTTTCGTGGGAGGGAGAGAGAAGCCAGATCTTGCATGGCACTTGTATGTGAGAAAGGAGTGAGTCTTTAGGACAGCCCCCTCCACCCCTATTTATAGGCCAGCCCAAGGGTGGCTTCTCCAAGAAGCCAAGGGGAAAAAAATACCAAAGGACCCTCAAGGTGGCTTCTCCAAGAAGCCACCCAAAAAGCACTTTACTATATCATGACGACATTTTCAGCGTCCTTTCGAACTGAAAATATTTATGTGGGCTTAGAACATTTCCAGTACCCACTAAAATAATTTCAACGTGTTCTGGAAACAATTCCAGATTAGCGATTTTCATCTGCGAAAAGCATCTGAAGTGGTTCCGGCAGCTCCGGAACATTTCCGGGTTTTTCTTCCAGAAAAATCCCAGAAGTTTCCAGAATGATTCTGGCACCCTCCAAGAATTATCGGGCATGTGCCAAAACCAATTTGACTTTATGGTATCCTCTGAAACAACTTTTCAGTTTCACCGGAACTCATCCGGTGACCTCTCTCTGCGGAACTTTTCCGCTGTCCGAAACTTTTCGGTGTTCCGAAACTTTTTCGGTGATTTTCTCTCAGGACTCCCTGTCTAGTATTCAGCAGATAGATGACCCTTAGCGTGTGACCCTATAGGTTCGATTGAAGTAGACATGACACGGAACCCCTTCCGATCAATGATCAAACATCGGAGCCGTGGACAACCATATTGACCCCTATACCCACACGAATGAATATTCGAGTGAACCTCCAGTTGCCGTGTGCTATTCTGTTGCTTTGCGATATGTTACAAATACCGAGGTGAGACATGTTGGCATTCCGTGGATCAACAACTTGTCCACTATGCTAGTTACCTCGTTACCGGTATTGTTCTCTTTCTCGTTACCGTGTTCCGGCATCCCTGTGATCAAATCACAAAGTGTCTGGCCAGACGATGATGGATACCGTAACACCGAGAGGGCCCAGAGATATCTCTCCATCGCCGGAGGAGCAAATCCCAATCTTGAGCTATCAAGTTACTTGACCACACTTTCCATGAACCCGTAAGCCGCCGTAATAGCCACCCATTTACGGATGACGTTTACAAACCCCAAAGTTCATGAAGCAAGCATGAAGAAACTCGATACTCTCATGCTCTGAGGAATCATGCAAACATTAACCATCTCTGTGTTATTAACCATTAAATTGTGACGAATGTATCTCATAGCATAACATCAAACGGGTCGATTCAACACAAATGTTCTTCTAACATTGTGCCCTCAAAGTTGCTGGCATAGACATGCCTATGATTGGGAAAACATAATCATCATGCAACACTTGAGCTAGTCTTAGAGGCATGACTAGGAATACATTTACCATTTATTATTCCACACGTGCACATGGGTTTTCCCCAGAGCCTTTAGGATATACGGGCTCGGGAAACCACAGCAGTTATAGCATGGAACATAAACATAATTATGAGCAAGGAGATAAATAATAACATTTATATGCCTCTAGGGCATATCTCCTACAGACTCCCACTTGCATAGAGTCAATAATCTAGTTAATGCTAATGCACTTTACACCTATGGCACATTGGTGTAAAATATGCTTCGCATGTGGTATAGCCTGATGTCCAAGGATCTGACGACTTCAGATCTGTGTGTATCTTTGCAATATCCTGTGTTTTTTTTCACGCTTTCACAAAAATTCATATTTTGTGTACACCTTGCTTTGTATATGTGGAATCATGGTCAAAACCTGATTCCTCGACTGAGCTATGGAGCAACTATCTGTAATAGTGTCCCATTGACCAAGCCTTCTTGGAACCATACTAAGTTCATGAATGAACTATATGATCAAAACTTCTTTGTCGCTTCTAAAGCGTCAACATACTTAGCCCATTGTTATAGAATCCGCCACAGTATCTTGTTTGGAAACAATTTCCAAAACAACCGTGCCACCATATTGTGTATTGCACAAAAAAAAAACCTTAACTTTAATCGAAAATCGCTTGGAGCATGGATGAAGACTGTATCGATGTAACCTTTTACAACGAACTCTTCATGATCTCCGCTTGCGAGAAAAATGTCATCAGTGCTACTATAGTACACAATGACCATTTCACTGTTGTCCCATGATCAGTACTTTGATCACTTTGGTATCTATACTCGCAACAACTTTGGGAGTATTGGACATATCTGGTTGTTTTACATACCATGGAATACATGATTAATCCAAACACAAGAGTGTGTGGAATCTCCATCATGTATTTTGCTCATCAGTGCTTGGGACACCGAGTCTTGCAAAAAATGTTTCCATGTGACTCGGCAAGAATCACTCCTTGGCGTTTTAAATGCTAAAAAGTTTTAGCATCTTGTCAATATGTATTTATTGCTTAGCCCATTAGGTAAATCTATCTCCATAGATCATCATGCCTAATATTAAGGCTATTTAGCCCAAGCACTTCATCAAAAATCTATTTCAAATGAAGTCCTAATTCATGTCAAGAAATTTATTTCCATTAACAATGTGTCAAGCACGACAGAAGGTGTTTAGAATATTATTATGCTCCCACTTACTTTCTTGAAACACAAGCATCTTGTTACCCATTGATGAAGTCAAACCCCTTTGACCATTTCATCAAAACACGAAGATTCCAACTCCATTTTGCTCTCTTCTGTCCATTGCTGGAACTCTGAATTTTGCATACTTACTAGCATCCTATGGAATGACAAAATACCTTGGACTGTAAAACATGCAAGTCCTTGGTTTCATTTCCATCAGATGGAAATCCTTTTGTCATCCATTGTTTTATATCTCATGATATGAAATATGTATTAATTGCTAGTTCAACCCGAACCGACTTTAGCATCGCTACGGTGAAGCAACCTCATCGTAGTCAACTCCTTGAAATTGTATATTGCAACAAGTCGAGCTTTATGGATAAAACATTTTTATTCATATCGGTTATAGTTCCATAAATATTCGTCAGACTCTAGTCTTCGAAAGGTGTATCAAGGTTTTAATCTTGAATCACTTATAGGAAAACTATCTCGGATTGTATTGGCATTTAGCCAATTCCGGAGTCAGGGCCCATCAACGCGTTCTTGTGTATCGTAGGTATACTGTTGTCGAACAACAATTCTCGTCTGCGCACCTGAGAGGTTTGCACGAGCCTTGCCTGCGTGGTTCAGCTGCAAGTTCAACCGAAGTCCATACATTTTATTGTAGAGACTTCCGTATCAGTCGCAGTAGGAAACTCTGGAATTACTTCCAAGGTCTCTTTCCTTTGACCTGTGACGAAGACAACTGTTATCTCGTCGAGTTGCATATTCTCCCACTCACCTTTTTGAAAGAACCATTTTCTCAAAAAGCATACCGTTCTTTGTGGAAAACCTATTGCCTCGGCATAGTGAGGGAGGAATACCCAATGACTTGGGATAACCTACAAAGTAGCACTTGTCTGATTTGGAATAGGTTTGTACCTTTTACACAAGCCCCATATTCCAATGTTAAGAAAAGATACAACATGGTTGGGCGTACCATACATGCTCTCATTTCAACAGACCCGATGGAGCTCTTTCAGTGTAAAAGCCGCAGTCTCTAAAGCATTACTTTCAAAAGGGACAATGGCAAATTTATTTATGTCATCTTTGATCTTACCATGTCATAATGGTTCGATATACATCTTCACGGACTTTTCCACTCACAGTGGTGTTCCGGGAGGTGTAAGTTATGAAACTCTTTTCACAACTCATCAGACATTCGCTAAACTTGTAACTAAATATCCTTTCTGCAATCGAATTGTAGAAACAGAATTTCTTGTTACAATAACTTCTACTTCATTTTGAAAACCTTTCGAATGAATTCAAAAGATCTAGACTTACGTCTCATCAAGTAAATATCCAATATATCTACTGAGTCATTCTGAGAAGATAGATAAATCCACTATTGCAACAACATTTATTGGACTACATACATCATGATGCATGATCACCAATACGTTCTTTGCTCATTCCTTATGGCCTGTGAACGGTATTTTAGTCACTTCACTTTTCGGAGAAAAGTTTGCAAGTGTCAGAGATTCAAAATCAAACGACTTCAAAAATCCATCATAATGGAATTTTCCATGCGGGTTTCTCCAATGTGACCAATGCAGTGCCACACTTGTGTGGTATTCTTTAGTCTTTGTGACATTTAGCGTCAGTGTTATGGATGTATCATATTACCATCAATATTCATAACATACGTCCCATCTGGATGGAAGCATGCTCTTCATGATTCATAACACTGAACAACAATTGTTCTTTTATGAACAACCCTTTTGCAACAAATTGTGTAAGGGGCTAGAGTGTAAAACTCTAAAATGAATTATGAAAGTAAATCCAGAGGTAATATATTAATATCATTATTCATAACATACATCTCATTCTAAGAAAGTATGGCCCTTATGTTATTCATAACATCGAACATAAAAAAGTTCTCTTATGAACAAACCTTTGCAAGATACCTTATGCAATGGGCTAGAGTTGTGAAACTCTAAATGAATTATGAAAATAAATACAGACAGTAATACACCGATGAAAAGGTATAGTAACATTACTATGTTCCTGTGTATACCAAAACCTCATTCCTGGCTAGTCTTTCAGGCCATAGTAGTTCTACATCGAGTTGCAACAGAAAGCAATCGAGCGGGTATCTTTGTGATTAACTCACAATACCCAAGAATCAGTGATTAACAATATTAATCATAATTCCCAAGAACTATATCTTTGACCAGCCTTTAACATCAAAAACTTGTATGACATTCAACATGAGCTGGATATTCCAGTCTTCTTTCTTATTGCCTTTATACTTCTAAACAGTTTAACTTTCAGTATTTCCTACTCTCAGAAGAAGCACCCAACTTAGAGTGGCGTAGCCCTGGACTTCCTAGGCATGAAAGTTGTCACTAACACCCTTCAGACACTTCTTTCTCTTTAAGTTGTTTTATTCACTTTCATCATATGACAGGCGTTCTTCTGGATCCCTCTCTTATCAGTCTAATGATAGTAAACTCCTACTAATAGTTTACAAACAAACATTGCTTTGGATATCTCATATCTTTTAGCCTTGTCTGTCTTGAAAATGATTTTCAGATTCCATGAATATCACATAACTATCCAAACTTTCGAAGTGGGTCTCATGGAAGCAAATGTATTGCACTTGACTGAACGAAATTCTAGCTTTGGATCGAAGGACGAGAGTCACATGATCCATAGCATAAGCGAAAGAATACCGAAAGTATGCGATTAGGACAAAAGTCCTTCTCGGCACTCTTGAGGACAATCCTCACATTACGTTACCAACCGTAAGTTTTAACCAGATATTTAACAGCTATTCAATTTTAACAGGGAAGGTGGAAATGCGAGCCATAATTCTACAACTATTATGCAAATCACACTTTAGACAGTGTTCAAAATTAATTGCACTGAGAATTAAAGAATTAATTCTACAGTGCGCTCCCACTCAAATCAATATCTCTCATAATTGATTTTAGTGATCCAAGATCCGCACTATCAATTCAAACCATTGACGGGTTCATCACTGATGACGTGAATCTCAATCGGTAGGCACACTTGCCAATCACATCTCTATGTGACTCTTGTCCATCTTTCGATGCGTGTGTTCCGAGCTCAGGGACTGGTCCGCCTGAACGTCAAGACAACCAAGTGATCACGCAGTGAGGTTGACCTTCACCCGCCTTACACCTCTTCTATCGTTCGTGCTCATGTGTACATGGCGCACCCCGAAAAGATACGTGTTGTAGACGGTGCACATTGGGAGAACACTAACTACTGATTTTTGTGAGAGATCACCTAAAAAGCGACTACCGCGAATCAAGAAGGGTGCATCATAAGGGATAAAAATCTCAGGCAATTCATAATAGCATGATATGGTATAGCCCTTTCTGACGGAGAGTTTGATCTTCTTGTCTTTGGCATTCGCGCGGTGTCACCTTTGCGAAGATTGCACCACCTTGTGATGCACTAGATAATTATGCTATCTCTATAGCTATAAAATAGGTGCAATTACACAAGTTTGACACGCAAGGTCATTTAAAGTGCAATCATATGGCTCCAGCCATCATGCCGAATCATGACACGCAGGTCGTTAATAATTTACATCATATAGACATCTCTCATACATAATCAATATTATGAGCACCTGCTATCCACATCATATGCACATGCAAAACCTCCTGCCAAAACCAAGTTAGACGCCTCTAATCGGTTCATGCAAAAAACTGGTTTTTGTGGCTTCTAGGTTTCGAAACAAACCGAAGCTACCAACGTCCATCATTCAAGTATGATAATTCAAGTTGCTAGATTAACTTGCCAGGGGTATGAAAACAACCGAGATAATAAAATCTCGAGCCCCATACTAAACTTCGTCATACGCATGACCCCCGTGCAGATCATATCTGATCGCCCTTTGTTTTGTGAAATTTCATCTTTCTTTTTAAATACGGTGGAATCAATGGACTGTAGCACTTCGTGATCAATCAGGATCGGGATTGCCAGAACATTGAAACTCCACCATGCTGTTATCAAGATCAGAAATATGCAAATCGAGGGAAGAACACAGAACCTAGGGTAACAAAGATTTATCATGCTACCCGCACAAATAATTTCAGTAATGAACTCACTTACTACATCAATATATTGTGCAACACCATACATCTCCATGATTCTAGATCGCAACCTGCATTCTACGCATAGCACGCTCATGATGCCACTGTTAGGTAACAAGCAGCAGAAAACAAAAATTTTGTCTGCCTCGCACCAGCCCAGGACCACTATGGAGACTCGCACTACAAGGTTGGATCATTTCGTTACCGAATCGTAGACGCTAGCGAGAGGAAGTAGAGATCGAGGGACGATCGGCCGGTGCAGTCCCCGCAGCTAGGATTTTACAACCTCCCAACCGCGGATGTACTCCTCATACTGCCCCTCGGACCAGCCCTCCGGGAACAGCGGTCGAAACCAGGTTCCCCCGAACGGCTGTGCTGAGGTTGTCGAGGACAGCCTTGGGAGGACCTTCGAAAATCGGACGGTCACTCGGACAGCCCTTCGGGAGGGACTCACCAGGAAAAACTCGACCGTAATTGGACAGCCCTTCGGAGGCACTATCAAACAGCCCCGGGCCCTCCGCTCGCAACCCGCCGCTTCCCGAGTTGCCCACATCGGTGTCCCTCTTCCGGGCGGGCTTCGCCGTCCCGCCACTAGTTCCCCCCGGCCCCCCCGACCGCCTTTCGGCTATCCGCCACTCTTTTCGGGGAGGGCGCGCGCAGCCGCTCCTTGCCTGGCACTTGTCGGTGCGCCGGAGTGCGTCTTCAGGGCCCCCCTCCACCCCTCTTTATCGGCCCCGGCCCCCCTAGGTAGGTC
>CM022302.1:17894245-17907311 GCA_011799875.1 Thinopyrum elongatum | reverse complement strand
AGGGCTGAAAATTGATGATGTGGCTTGAATGGTGCATGGTAAATGCACAAAAAGTTTGGAGTTGAAATAAGTTAAAAAAATGAAATGCCTTTGTAACATATGAGTTTTCGTCCGAAACCCTGATACTTCGAAAGAGATTGTCCATTTTGTCCACGAAGTGGATCCAGTTTTTGCCGTAACCTCTACACTACTTAGCACATGCTATGTGGGTGAAATGATGATACCATGCCAACTTCATCCTTTTCGAGTCATTTGTTGCTGCTTTTCAATTCAGGGTCATTTAACTAAATAAAAATCAGTAAATGCATGAAAAAATAGCAAATGAAGTCAGAAAGGGTTGAAAATTGATGATGTGGCTTTGAAGGTGCATGTTGAATGCACAAAAAGTTGGAGTTGAAATAAGTTTAAAAAAATGAAATGCATTGGTAACATATGAGTTTTCGTCGAAACCCTGATAATTCGAAAGAGATTGTCCATTTTGTACACGAAGTGCATCCAGTTTTTGCCGACCCTCTCAACTCTTTAGCACATACATGTGGGTGAAATGATGATACCATGCCAACTTTCAAACTTTTCAGAGTTCATTTGTGCTGCTTTTCAATTTCAGGGTCATTAGCTAAAAAAATCAGTAAATGCATGAAAAATAGCAAATGAAGTCAGAAAGGGTTGAAAATTGAATGATGTGGATTTGAATGGTGCATGTTTGGATGCACAAAAAGTCTGAAGTTGAAATAGTTAAAAAAATGAAATGCCTTTGTAACATATGAGTTTTCTTTGAACCCTGATACTTTGAAAGAGATTGTCACATTTTGTACACGAAGTGCATCCAGTTTTGCCATAACCCTTCAACTTTTTAGCACAGCATGTGGGTGAAATGATGATACCATGCACAACTTTAACCTTTTCAGAGTTCATTTGATACCTTTCAATTTCAGGGTCATTTAGCTAAAACAAATGTAAATGCATGAAAAATACCAAATGAAGTCAGAAAGGGTGAAAATTGATGATGTGGCTTTGAATGGTGCATGTTGAACGCACAAAAGTCTGGAGTTGAAATAAGATAAAATGAAATGCCTTTTGAATAATGAGTTTTCATCTGAAACCTGATACTTCGAAAGAGATTGTCCATTTTGTACACGAAGTACATACCAGTTTTTGCCGTAAGCTCTCAACTCTTAGCACATGCTATGTGGTGAAAATTATGCTACCATGCCAACTTTCAACCTTTCAGAGTTCATTTGTACTGCTTCAATTTCAGGGTCATTTAGCTAAAATAACCGTAAATGCATGAAAAAAATAGCAAATAATTCAGAAAGGGCTGAAAATTGATGATGTGGCTTTGAATGGGCATGTTAAATGCACAAAAAGTTTGGAGTTGAAATAAGTTAAAAAAATGAAATGCCTTTGATACATATGAGTTTCGTCCGAAACCCTGATACTTCGAAAGAGATGTCCATTTGTCCACGAAGTGGATCCAGTTTTTGCCGTAATCCTCTCAACTTTTAGCACATGCTATTGTGGGTGAAATGATGAACCATGCAACTTTCACCTTTCAGAGTTCATTTGTGCTGCTTTCAATTACAGGGTCATTTATAACTAAATAAATCAGTAATGCATGAAAAATAGCAATGAAGTCAGAAAGGTTGAAAATTGATGTGTGGTTTGAATGGTGCATGTTGAATGCCACAAAATGTTGGAGTTGAAATAAGTTTAAAAAAATGAAATGCTTGGTAACATATTGAGTTTTCGTCAGAAACCTGATAATTCGAAAGAGATTGTCCATTTGTACACGAAGTGCATCCAGTTTTTGCCGAACCCTCTCAACTCTTTAGCACATACTATGTGGGTGAAATGATGATACCATGCCAACTTTCAACCTTTTCAGAGTTCATTTGTGCTGCTTTTCAATTTTAGGGTCATTAGCTAAAAAAATCAGTAAAGCATGAAAAATAGAAATGAAGTCAGAAAGGGTTGAAAATGATGAGTGGATTTGAATGGTGCATGTTGAATGCCACAAAAAAGTTGGAGTTGAAATAGTTAAAAAAAGAAATGCCTTTGTAACATATGAGTTTCTTCGAAAACCCTGATACTTCGAAAGAGAGTCCATTTTGTACACGAAGTGCATCCAGTTTTTGCCATAACCCTCTCAACTTTTTGCACATGTATGTGGGTGAAATTGATTACCATGCCAACTTTCAACCTTTTCAGAGGTCATTTGTAATCTTTTCAATTTCAGGGTCATTTAGCTAAAAAAATCTAAATGCAGTAAAAATAGCCAAATGAAGTCAGAAAGGGTTGAAAATTGATGTGGTGGTTTGAATGGTGAATGTTGAAGCACAAAAAAGTCTGGAGTTAAATAAGTTAAAAAATGAAATCCTTTGTAAATATGAGTTTTCATCTGAAACCCTGATACTTGAAAGAGTTGTCCATTTTGTACACGAAAGTACACCATTTTTGCCGTAACCTCTCAACTCTTTAGCACATGCTATGTGGGTGAAAATTGATACCATGCCAACTTTCAACCTTTTCAGAGTTCATTTGTACTGCTTTTCAATTTCAGGGTCATTTAGCTAAAAAATCTAAATGCATGAAAAATAGCAAATAATCAGAAAGGTTGAAAATTGATGATGTGGCTTGAAAGTGCATGTTAAATGCACAAAAGTTTGGAGTTGAAATAAGTTAAAAAAATGAAATGACCTTGTAACATATGAGTTTTCGTCCGAAACCCTGATACTTCGAAAGAGATTGTCCATTTTGTACACGAGTGGATCCAGTTTTGCCGTAACCTCTCAACTTTTTAGGCACATGCTATGTGGTGAAATGATGATACCATGCCAAATTCACCTTTTTCAGAGTTCATTGTAGCTGCTTTTCAATTTCAGGGTCATTTAACTAAAAAAATCAGTAAATGCATGAAAAATAGCAAATGAAGTCAGAAAGGGTGAAAATTGATGATGTGGCTTGAATGGTGCATGTTGAAGCACAAAAAAGTTTGGAGTTGAAATAGTTAAAAAAATGAAATGCTTGTAACATATGAGTTTTCTCGAAACCCTGATAATTCGAAAGAGATTGTCATTTGTACCGAAATGCATCCAGTTTTGCCGGAACCCTCTCAACTCTTTAGCACATCTATTTGGGTGAAATGATGATACCATGCCAACTTTCACACCTTTTCAGAGTTCATTTGCTGCTTTTCAATTTCAGGGTCATTTAGCTAAAAAAATCAGTAAATGCATGAAAAATAGCAATGAAGTCAGAAAGGGTTGAAAATTGATGATGTGGTTTGAATGGTGCATGTTGATGCACAAAAAGTTGAGGTTGAAATAAAGTTAAAAAAATGAAAGCATTTGTAACATAGAGTTTTCTCGAAACCCTGATACTTCGAAAGAGATTGTCCATTTTGTACACGAAGTGCATCCAGTTTTTGCCGTAACCCCCTTCAAATTTTTAGCACATGCTATGTGGGTGTGAAATATGATACCATGCCAACTTTAACATTTTCAGAGTTTTTGTACTACTTCAATTTCAGGGTCATTTAGCTAAAAAAACGTAAATGCATGAAAAATAGCAAATGAAGTCAGAAAGGGTTGAAATGATGTGTGGCTTTGAATGGTGCATGTTGAAGCACAAAAAGTCTGGAGTTGAAATAAGTAAAAAATGAAATGCCTTTGGAAATATGAGTTTCTCTGAAACCCTGATACTTCGAAAGAGATTGTCCATTTTGTACACGAAGTTCATCCAGTTTTTGCGTAACCTTCAACTTTAGCACATGCTATGTGGTGAAATATGATACCATGCCAATTTCAACTTTCAGAGTTCATGTACTGCTTTTCATTTCAGGGTCATTTAGCTAAAAAATGTAAATGCATGAAAAATAGCAATGAATCAGAAAGGGTGAAAATTGATGATGTGGCTTTGAATGGTGCATGTTGAAAGCACAAAAAGTTTGGAGTTGAAATAAGTTAAAAAATGAAATGCCTTTGTAACATATGAGTTTTCGTCGAAACCCTGATATTCGAAAGAGATGTCCATTTTGTACAACGAAGTGGATCCATTTTGCCGTAACCTCTCAACTTTTTAGCACATGCATGGGGGGAAATGATGATACCATGCCAACTTTCACCTTTCAGAGTTCATTTGTCGCTTTTCAATTTCAGGGTCATTTAAGAAAAAATCATAAATGCATGAAAAATAGCAAATGAAGTCAGAAAAGGTTGAAAATTGATGATGTGGCTTTGAATGGTGCATGTTGAATGCACAAAAAGTTTGGAGTTGAAATAAGTTTAAAAAATGAAATGCATTGTTAACATATGAGTTTTCGTCGAAACCCTGATAATTCGAAAGAAATTGTCCATTTTGTACACGAAGTGCATCCAGTTTTTGCCGAACCCTCTCAACTTTTAGCACATCTATGTGGGTGAAATGAGATCCATGCCAATTTCAACTTTTCAGAGTTCATTTGTGCTGCTTTTCAATTTCAGGGTATTAGCTAAAAAAATCAGTAAATGCATGAAAATAGCAAATGAAGTCAGAAAGGGTTGAAAATGATGATGTGGTTTGAATGGTGCATTGAATGCACAAAAAGTTGGAGTTGAAATAAGTTAAAAAATGAAATGCCTTTGTAACATATGAGTTTTCTTCCGAAACCCTGAACTTCGAAAGAGATTGTCATTTTACACGAAGTGCATCCAGTTTTTGCCTAACCCTCTCAACTTTTAGCACATGCTATGTGGGTGAAATTATGATACCATGCCAACTTTCAACCTTTTCAGAGTTCATTTGTACTCTTTTAATTTCAGGGTCATTTAGCTAAAACAAATCGTAAATGCATAAAATACAAATGAAGTCAGAAAGGGTTGAAAATGATGATGTGGCTTTGAATGGTGCATGTTGAAGCACAAAAAAGTTGGAGTTGAAATAAGTTAAAAAATGAAAAGCCTTTTGTAATAATGATTTCTGAAACCCTGATACTTCGAAAGAGATTGTCCATTTTGTACACGAAGTGCATCCAGTTTTTGCCGTAAACTCTCCAATCTAGCACATGCTATGTGGGTGAAATATGATACCATGCCAACTTTCAACCTTTTCAGAGTTCATTTGTACTGCTTTTCAATTTCAGGGTCATTTAGCTAAAATCGTAAATGCATGAAAAAATAGCAAATATCAGAAAGGGTGAAAATTGATGATGTGGCTTTGATGGTGCATGTTAAATGCACACAAAAGTTGGAGTTGAAATAAGTTAAAAAAATGAAAGCCTTTGTAACATATGAGTTTTCGTCCGAAACCCTGATACTTCGAAAGAGATGTCCATTTTGTCCACGAAGTGATCCAGTTTTTGCCGTAACTCTCAACTTTTTAGCACATGCTATGTGGGTGAAATGATGATACCATGCCAACTTTACCTTTTTCGAGTTCATTTGTCTGCTTTCAATTTCAGGGTCATTTAGCTAAAAAATCAGTAAATGCATGAAAAATAGCAAATGAAGTCAGAAAGGGTTGAAAATTGATGATGTGGCTTGAATGGTGCATGTGAATGCACAAAAGTTTGGAGTTGAAATAAGTTAAAAAAAGAAATGCATGTAAAATAGGAGTTTTCGTCGAAACCCTGATATTCGAAAGGATTGTCCATTTTGTACACGAGTGCATCCAGTTTTTGCCGAACCCTCTCAACTTTTAGCACATCTATGTGGGTGAAATGATGATAACCATGCCAACTTTCAACCTTTTCAAGGTCATTTGTACTCTTTTCAATTTCAGGGTCATTTAGCTAAAAAAATCAGTAAATGCATGAAAAATAGCAAATGAAGTCAGAAAGGGTTGAAAATTGATGATGTGGCTTTGAATGGTGCATGTTGAATGCACAAAAGTTTGGAGTTGAAATAAGTTTAAAAAAATGAAAATGCATTGGAACATATGAGTTTTCGTCGAAACCTGATATTCGAAAGAGATTGTCCTTTTGTACACGAAGTGCATCCAGTTTTTGCCGAACCCTCTCAAATCTTTAGCACATCTATGTGGGTGAAATGATGATACCATGCCAACTTTCAACCTTTTCAGATTCATTGTGCTGCTTTCAATTTCAGGTCATTTAGCTAAAAAAATCAGTAAATGCATGAAAAATAGCAAATGAAGTCAGAAAGGGTTGGAAAATTGATGATGTGGTTGAATGGTGCATGTTGAGCACAAAAAGTTGAGTTGAAATAAGTTAAAAAAATGAAATGCTTTGTAACATATGAGTTTTCTTTCCGAAACCCTGATACTTTCGAAAGAGATTGTCCATTTTGTACACGAAGTGCATCCAGTTTTTGCGTAACCCTTAACTTTTTAGCACATGCTATGTGGGTGAAATGATGAACCATGCCAACTTTAACCTTTTCACAGTTCATTTGTACTCTTTCATTTCAGGGTCATTTAGCAAAAAAATCGTAAATGCATGAAAAATACAAATGAAGTCAGAAAGGGTTGAAAAATGATGATGTGGCTTTGAATGGTGCATGTTGAACGCACAAAAAGTCTGGAGTTGAATAAGTAAAAATGAAATGCCTTTGTAAATATGAGTTTTCGAAACCTGATACTTCGAAAGAGATTGCATTTTGTAAACGAAGTCATCCAGTTTTTGCCGTAAACCTCCAATCTTTAGCACATGCTATGTGGGTGAATTATGATACCATGCCAACTTTCAACCTTTTCAGAGTTCATTTGTACTGCTTTTCAATTTCAGGGTCATTAGCTAAAAAATCGTAAATGCATGAAAAATAGCAAATAATCAGAAAGGGTGAAAATTGATGATGTGGCTTTGAATGGTGCATGTTAATGCACAAAAGTTGGAGTTGAAAAAGTTAAAAAAATGAAATGCCTTTGTAACATATGAGTTTTCGTCAGAAAACCTGATACTTCGAAAGAGATTGTCATATTTTGTCACGAAGTGACAGTTTTTGCCGTAACCTCTCAACTTTTTAGCACATGCTATGTGGGTGAAATGATGATACCATGCCAACTTCATCCTTCAGAGTATTTGGCTGCTTTCAATTCAGGGTCATAAGCTAAAAATAGTAAATGCATGAAAAATAGCAAATGAAGTCAGAAAGGGTTGAAAATTGATGATGTGGCTTTGAATGGTGCATGTTGAATGCACAAAAAGTTGGAGTTGAAATAAGTTTAAAAAAATGAAATGCCTGTAACATATGAGTTTTGTCGAAACCTGATAATTCGAAAGAGATTGCCATTTGTACACGAAGTGCATCCAGTTTTGCCGCAACCCTCTCAACTCTTAGCACATCTATGTGGGTGAAATGATGATACCATGCCAACTTCAAACTTTCAGGTTCATGTGTGTTTTCAATCAGGGTCATTTAGCTAAAAAAACAAATAAATGCATGAAAAAAGCAAATGAAGTCAGAAAGGGTGTAAAATTGATGATGTGGATTTGAATGGTGCATGTGAATGCCACAAAAGTCTGGAGGAAATAGTAAAAAATGAAATGCTTTGTAACATATGAGTTTTCTCCGAAACCTGATACTTCGAAAGAATGTCCATTTTGTACACGAAGTGCATCCAGTTTTTGCCTAACCCTCTCAACTTTTAGCACATGCTATGTGGGTGAAATGATGATACCATGCCAACTTTCAACCTTTTCAGATTCATTTGTACTACTTTTCAATTTCAGGGTCATTTAGCTAAAAAATCGTAAATGCATGAAAAATAGCAAATGAAGTCAGAAAGGGTTGAAAATTGATGATGTGGCTTTGAATGTGTGCATGTTGAAGCACAAAAGTCTGGAGTTGAAATAAGTTAAAAAATGAAATGCCTTTTGTAAATATGAGTTTTCCGAAACCCTGATACTTCGAAAGAGATTGTCCATTTGTACCGAAGTGCATCCAGTTTTGCCGTACCCTATCCACTTAGACATGCTATGTGTGAAATTATGATACCATGCCCACTTTCAACCTTTCAGAGTTCATTTGTACTGCTTTTCATTTCAGGGTCATTTAGCTAAAATAATCGTAAATGCATGAAATAGCAAATAAGTCAGAAAGGGTTGAAAATGAGATGTGGCTTTGAATGGTGCAGTTTAATGCACAAAAATTTGGAGTTGAAATAAGTTAAAAAAATGAAATGCCTTGTAACATATGGTTTTCGTCCGAAAACCTGATACTTCGAAAGAGATATGTCCATTTTGTACACGAAGTGGATCCAGTTTTTGCCGTAACCTCTCAACTTTTAGCCAATGCTATGTGGGTGAAATGATGATACCATGCCAACTTTCAACCTTTTCAAGTTCATTTGTCTGCTTTTCAATTTCAGGGTCATTTAGCTAAAAAAAATCAGTAAATGCATGAAAAATAGCAAATGAAGTCAGAAAGGGTTGAAAATTGATGATGTGGCTTTGAATGGTGCATGTTGAACTGCACAAAAGCTGGAGTTGAAATAAGTTAAAAAAATGAAATGCTGTAACATATGAGTTTTCGTCGAAACCCTGATTAATTCGAAAGAGATTGTCCATTTTGTACACGAAGTGCATCCAGTTTTTGCCGTAACCCTCTCAACTTAGCACATCTATGTGGGTGAAATGATGATACATGCAACTTTCAACCTTTTCAGAGTTCATTTGGTGCTTTCAATTTCAGGTCATTTAGCTAAAAAAAATCAAGTAAATGCATGAAAAATAGCCAATGAAGTCAGAAAGGGTTGAAAATTGATGATGGTTTGAATGGGCATGTGAAGCACAAAAATCTGGAGTTGAAATAAGTTAAAAAAATGAAATGCCTTTGTAACACTATGAGTTTTCTTTCGAAACCCTGATACTTCGAAAGAGTATTCCATTTTGTACAGAAGTGCATCCGTTTTTGCCGATAACCCTCTCAACTTTTAGCACAGCTATTGTGGTGAAATTATGATACCATGCCAACTTCAACCTTTCAGAGTTCATTTGTACTCTTTAATTTCAGGTCATTTAGCTAAAAAAATCAATAAATGCATGAAAAATAGCAAATGAAGTCAGAAAGGGTTGAAAATTGATGATGTGGCTTTGAATGGTGCATGTTGAATGCACAAAAAGTCTGGAGTTGAAAAAGTTAAAAAATGAAATCTTTGGTAACATATGAGTTTTCATCGAAACCCTTATTCGAAAGAGATTGTCCATTTTGTACACGAAGTGCATCCAGTTTTTGCCGTAACTCAACTTTTTAGCACATGCTATGTGGGTGAAATGATGATACCAGCCAACTTTCAACCTTTTCAGAGTTCATTTGTACTGCTTTTCAATTTCAGGTCATTTGCTAAAAAAATCATAAATGCATGAAAAATAGCAAAGAAGTCAGAAAGGGTTGAAAATTGATGATGTGGCTTGAATGGTGCAGTTGAATGCACAAAAAGTCTTGGAGTTGAAATAGTTAAAAAAATGAAAACTTTTGTAATATGAGTTTTCTCCGAAACCCTGATACTTCGAAAGAGATTGTCCATTTTGTACCAAGTGCATCCAGTTTTTGCCGTAACCTCTCAACTTTTAGCACATGCTATGTGGGTGAAATTATGACCATGCCAACTTTCAACCTTTCAGAGTTATTTGTACTGCTTTTCAATTTCAGGGTCAGCTAGATAAAATAATACGAAATGCATGAAAAATAGCAATGTAAGTCAAAAAGGGGAAAATTGATGTGTGGCTTTGAATGGTGCATGTTAATGCAACAAAAGTTTGGAGTTGAAAATATTAAAAAAATGAAATGCTTTATAACATATGAGTTTTCGTCTCGAAACCGATACTTCGAAAGAGATTGTCCATTTTGGACACGAGTGATCCAGTTTTTGCGTAATCTCCAACTTTTAGCAACAGCTTGTGGGTGAAATGATGATACCATGCCAACTTTCAACCTTCAGAGTTCATTTGTGTGCTTTTCATTCAGGGTCATTTAGCTAAAAAAAAATCAGTAAATGCATGAAAAATAGCAAATGAAGTCAGAAAGGTTGAAAATTGATGATGTGGATTGAATGGTGCATGTTGAACACAAAAAGTCTGGAGTTGAAATAAGTTAAAAAAATGAAATGCCTTTGTAACATATGAGTTTTCTTTCAAAACCCTGATACTTCGAAAGAGATTGTCCATTTTGTACATGAAGTGCATCCAGTTTTGCCGACCCTCTCAAATCTTAGTACAGCTATTTGGTGTGAAATGATACCATGCCAACTTTCAACCTTTTCAGAGTTCATTTGTACGCTTTTAAATTTCAGGCCATTTAGCTAAAAAAAATAAATGCATGAAAAAGCAAATGAAGTCAGAAAAGGTTGAAAATTGATGATGTGCTTGAATGGTGCATGTTGAACGCACAAAATGTTGGAGTTGAAATAAGTTAAAAAAATTGAAATACCTTTGTAACATATGAGTTTTCATCCGAAAGCGTCATTCGAAGAGAGATTGTCCATTTTGTACAGAAGTGCATCCTGTTTTTGCGGCAACTTTTCAACTTTTAGCACAAGCTATGTGGGTGAAATGATGATACCATGCCAACTTTCAACCTTTTCAGAGTTCATTGTACTGCTTTTCAATTTCAGGGTATTTAGCTAAAAAAATAAGTAAATGCAGAAAAATAGCAAATGAAGTCAGAAAGGGTTGAAAATTAATGATGTGGCTGAATGGTGCATGTTGAATGCACAAAAAGTCAGGAGTTGAAACAAGTTAAAAAAATGAAATGCCTTTGGACATATGAGTTTTCGTCCGAACCCTGATACTTCGAAAGAGATTGTCCATTTTGTACACGAAGTGATCCAGTTTTTGCCGTAATCTCTCAACTTTTTTAGCACATGCTATGTGGGTGAAATGATGATACCATGCCAACTTTCAACCTTTTCAGAGTTCTTGTCAGCTTTTCAATTTCAGGTCATTGCGTAAAAAATCAAGTAAATGCATGAAAAAAGCAAAGAAGTCAGAAAGGGTTGAAAATTGATGATGTGGCTTTGAATGGTGCATGTGAGAACAAAATGGAGTTGAAATAAGTAAAAAAAATGAAATGCACTTGTAACATATGATTTTCGTCGAAAACCTGATAATTCGAAAGAGATTGTCCATTTGTACCACGAGTGCATCCAGTTTTGCCGTAACCCTCTCAAACTCTTTAGCACATCTATGTGGTGAAATATGATACCATGGCAACTTTCAACCTTTTCAGAGTTCATTTGTCTGCTTTTCAAATTTCAGGGTCATTTAGCAAAAAATCAGTAAATGCATGAAAAATAGCAAAGAAGTCAGAAAAGGGCTGGAAATTGATGATGTGGCTTTGAATGGTGCATGTTAATGCAACAAAAAGTCTGGAGTTGAAAAGAATTAAAAAAATGAAATGCCTTTGTAACATATGAGTTTTCTTCCGAAAACCCTGATACTTCGAAAGAGATTGTCCATTTGTACACGAGGGGGTGACATCCATTTTTGCCTAACCCTCTAATTTTAGCACTGTAGTGGGTGAAATGATGATACCATGCCAACTTTCAACCTTTTCAGAGTTCAATTGTACTCTTTTCAATTTCAGGTCATTTAGCTAAAACAAATCAGTAAATGCATGAAAAATAGCAAATGAAGTCAGAAAGGGTTGAAAAATTGATGATGTGGCTTTGAATGGTGCATGTTGAAAGCACAAAAGTTGGAGTTGAAATAAGTTTAAAAAATGAAATGCATTTTGTAACATATGAGTTTTCGTCGAACCCTGATAATCGAAAGAGATTGTCCATTTTGTACACGAAGTGCATCCAGTTTTTGCCGTAACCTCTCTCACTTTTTAGCACATGATAGTGGGTGAAATTATGATACCATGCAACTTTCAACCTTTTCAGAGTCATTTGTACTGCTTTCATTTCAGGGCTATTAGCTAAAAAATCAGTTAAAGCATGAAAAATAGCAATTAAGTCAGAAAGGGTGAAAATTGATGATGTGGTTTGAATGGTGCATGTTGAGATGCACAAAAAGTCTTGGAGTTGAAATAAGTTAAAAAAAATGAAAGTGCCTTTGTAACATATGAGTTTCTTTCGAAACCCATACTTGAAAGAGATTGTCCATTTGTCACGAAGTGGATCCAGTTTTGCCGTAATCTCCAACTTTTAGACATGCTATGTGGGTGAAATTGATGATACATGCCAACTTTCAACCTTTTCGAGTTCATTTGTACTCTTTTCAATTTCCGGGTCATTAGACTAAAAAAAATCAAGTAAAGGCATGAAAAATAGCAAAATGAAGTCAGATATGAGTTTTCTTTCGAAACCCTGATACTTCGAAAGAGATTGTCCATTTTGTACACGAAGTGCATCCAGTTTTTGCCATAACCCTCTCAACATTTTAGCACATGCTATGTGGGTGAAATTATGATACCATGCCAACTTTCAACCTTTTCAGAGTTCATTTGTACTACTTTTCAATTTCAGGGTCATTTAGCTAAAACAAATCGGTAAATGCATTAAAAATACCAAATGAAGTCAGAAAGGGTTGAAAATTGATGATGTGGCTTTGAATGGTGCATGTTGAACGCACAAAAAGTCTGGAGTTCAAATAAGTTATAAAATGAAATGCCTTTTGTAATATATGAGTTTTCATCTGAAACCCTGATACTTCGAAAGAGATTTTCCATTTTGTACACGAAGTACATCCAGTTTTTGCCGTAAGCCTCTCAACTCTTTAGCACATGCTATGTGGGTGAAATTATGATACCATGCCAACTTTCAACCTTTTCAGAGTTCATTTGTACTGCTTTTCAATTTCAGGGTCATTTAGCTAAAATAATCCGTAAATGCATGAAAAATAGCAAATTAATTCAGAAAGGGCTGAAAATTGATGATGTGGCTTTGAATGGTGCATGTTAAATGCACAAAAAGTTTGGAGTTGAAATAAGTTAAAAAAAATGAAATGCCTTTGTAACATATGAGTTTTCGTCCGAAACCCTGATACTTCGAAAGAGATTGTCCATTTTGTCCACGAAGTGGATCCAGTTTTTGCCGTAATCCTCTCAACTTTTTAGCACATGCTATGTGGGTGAAATGATGATACCATGCCAACTTTCATCCTTTTTCAGAGTTCATTTGTGCTGCT
>CM022302.1:17874804-17894020 GCA_011799875.1 Thinopyrum elongatum | reverse complement strand
GTTTCGAAAGAAAACTCAATGTTACAAAGGCAGTCTTTTTTTTAACTTATTTCAACTCAGACTTTTTGTGCATCCAACATGCACCATTCAAACCACACATCAATTTTCAACCCTTTCACTTCATTTGCTATTTTTCATTCGCATTTATGATTTTTTTAGCTAAATGACCCTGAAATGAAAGCAGACATGAACTCTGAAAGTTGAAAGTTGGCATGGTATCATATTTCACCCCATATTGTGCTAAAGAGTTGAGAGGGTTACTGCAAAAACTGGATGCACTTCGTGACAAAATGGACAATCTCTTTCGAATTATCAGGGTTTCGAACGAAAACTCATATGTTCCAACATTTCATTTTTTTAAACTTATTTCAACTCCAACTTTGTGCATTCAACATGCACCATTCAAAGCCACATCATCAATTTTCAACCCTTTCTGACTTCATTTGCTATTTTTCATGCATTTACTGATTTTTTAGCTAAATGACCCTGAAATTGAAAAGAGACAATGAACTCTGAAAAGGTTGAAAGTTTGGCATGGTATCATCATTTCACACCACATAGTAGTGCTAAAGAGTTGAGAGGGTTCGGCAAAACGTGATGCCTTCGTGTACAAAATGGACAATCTCTTTCGAATTATCAGGTTTCTGACGAAAACTCATATGTTACCAATGCATTTCATTTTTTTAAACTTATTTCACTCCAAACTTTTTGTGCATTCAACATGCACCATTCAAAGCCACATCATCAATTTTCAACCCTTTCTGACTTCATTTCTATTTTTCATGCATTTACTGATTTTTTTAGTTAAATGACCCTGAATTGAAAAGCAGCACAAATGAACTCTGAAAAGGTGAAATTTGGCATGGTATCATCATTTCACCCACATAGCATGTGCTAAAAAGTTGAGAGATTACGGCAAAAACTGGATCCTCTTCGTGGACAAATGGACAATCTCTTTCGAAGTATCAGGGTTTCGGACGAAAACTCATATGTTACAAGGCATTTCATTTTTTTTACTTATTTCAACTCCAATTTTGTGCATTAACATGCACCATTCAAAGCCACATCATCAATTTTCACCCTTTCTGAATTAATTTCTATTTTTCATGCATTACGGATTATTTTAGCTAATGACCCTGAAATTGAAAAGCAGTACAAATGAACTCTGAAAAGGTTGAAAGTTGGCATGGTATCATAATTTCACCCACATAGCATGTGCTAAGAAGTTGAGAGGTTACGGAAAAAAACTGATGTACTTCGTGTACAAAATGGAAAATCTCTTTCGAAGTATCAGGGTTTCGATGAAAACTCATATATTACAAAGCATTTCATTTTTTAACTTATTTGAACTCCAGACTTTTTGTGCGTTCAACATGCACCATTCAAAGCCACATCATCAATTTTCAACCCTTTCTGACTTCATTTGGTATTTTTAATGCATTTACCGATTTTTTTGCTAAATGACCCTAAATTGAAAGTAGTACAAATGAACTCTGAAAAGGTTGAAAGTTGGCATGGTATCATATTTCACCCACATAGCATGTGCTAAAAGGTTGAGAGGGTTATGGCAAAAACTGGATGCACTTCGTGTACAAAATGGACAATCTCTTTCGAAGTATCAGGGTTTCGGAGAAACTCATATGTTACAAAGGCATTTCATTTTTTTAACTTATTTCAACTCCAGACTTTTTGTGCATTCAACATGCACCATTCAAATCCCACATCAATTTTCAACCCTTTCTGACTTCATTTGCTATTTTTCATGCATTTACTGATTTTTTAGCTAATGACCCTGAATGAAAGAAATTATGATACCATGCCAACTTTCAACCTTTTCAGAGTTCATTTGTACTACTTTTCAATTTCAGGGTCATTTAGCTAAAACAAATCGGTAAATGCATTAAAAATACCAAATGAAGTCAGAAAGGGTTGAAAATTGATGATGTGGCTTTGAATGGTGCATGTTGAACGCACAAAAAGTCTGGAGTTCAAATAAGTTAAAAAATGAAATGCCTTTTGTAATATATGAGTTTTCATCTGAAACCCTGATACTTCGAAAGAGATTTTCCATTTTGTACACGAAGTACATCCAGTTTTTGCCGTAAGCCTCTCAACTCTTTAGCACATGCTATGTGGGTGAAATTATGATACCATGCCAACTTTCAACCTTTTCAGAGTTCATTTGTACTGCTTTTCAATTTCAGGGTCATTTAGCTAAAATAATCCGTAAATGCATGAAAAATAGCAAATTAATTCAGAAAGGGCTGAAAATTGATGATGTGGCTTTGAATGGTGCATGTTAAATGCACAAAAAGTTTGGAGTTGAAATAAGTTAAAAAAAATGAAATGCCTTTGTAACATATGAGTTTTCGTCCGAAACCCTGATACTTCGAAAGAGATTGTCCATTTTGTCCACGAAGTGGATCCAGTTTTTGCCGTAATCCTCTCAACTTTTTAGCACATGCTATGTGGGTGAAATGATGATACCATGCCAACTTTCATCCTTTTTCAGAGTTCATTTGTGCTGCTTTTCAATTTCAGGGTCATTTAACTAAATAAAATCAGTAAATGCATGAAAAATAGCAAATGAAGTCAGAAAGGGTTGAAAATTGATGATGTGGCTTTGAATGGTGCATGTTGAATGCACAAAAAGTTTGGAGTTGAAATAAGTTTAAAAAAATGAAATGCATTGGTAACATATGAGTTTTCGTCAGAAACCCTGATAATTCGAAAGAGATTGTCCATTTTGTACACGAAGTGCATCCAGTTTTTGCCGCAACCCTCTCAACTCTTTAGCACATACTATGTGGGTGAAATGATGATACCATGCCAACTTTCAAACTTTTCAGTGTTCATTTGTGCTGCTTTTCAATTTCAGGGTCATTTAGCTAAAAAAATCAGTAAATGCATGAAAAATAGCAAATGAAGTCAGAAAGGGTTGAAAATTGATGATGTGGATTTGAATGGTGCATGTTGAATGCACAAAAAGTCTGGAGTTGAAATAAGTTAAAAAAATGAAATGTCTTTGTAACATATGAGTTTTCTTCCGAAACCCTGATACTTCGAAAGATATTGTCCATTTTGTACACGAAGTGCATCCAGTTTTTGCCATAACCCTCTCAACTTTTTAGCACATGCTATGTGGGTGAAATGATGATACCATGCCAACTTTCAACCTTTTCAGAGTTCATTTGTACTACTTTTCAATTTCAGGGTCATTTAGCTAAAACAAATCGGTAAATGCATGAAAAATACCAAATGAAGTCAGAAAGGGTTGAAAATTGATGATGTGGCTTTGAATGGTGCATGTTGAAAGCACAAAAAGTCTGGAGTTGAAATAAGTTAAAAAATGAAATGCCTTTTGTAATATATGAGTTTTCATCCGAATCCCTGATACTTCGAAAGAGATTGTCCATTTTGTACCCGAAGTGCATCCAGTTTTCGCCGTAAGCCTCTCCACTCTTTAGGACATGCTATGTGGATGAAATTATGATACCATGCCAACTTTCAACCTTTTCAGAGTTCATTTGTACTGCTTTTCATTTTCAGGGTCATTTAGCTAAAATAATCCGTAAATGCATGAAAAATAGCAAATTAAGTCAGAAAGGGCTGAAAATTGACGATGTGGCTTTGAATGGTGCATGTTAAATGCACAAAAAGTTTGGAGTTGAAATAAGTTTAAAAAAATGAAATGCCTTTGTAACATATGAGTTTTCGTCCGAAACACTGATACTTCGAAAGAGAATGTCCATTTTGTCCACGAAGTGGATCCAGTTTTTGCCGTAATCCTCTCAACTTTTTAGCACATGCTATGTGGGTGAAATGATGATACCATGCCAACTTTCAACCTTTTCAAAGTTCATTTGTGCTGCTTTTCAATTTCAGGGTCATTTAGCTAAAAAAAATCAGTAAATGCATGAAAAATAGCAAATGAAGTCAGAAAGGGTTGAAAATTGATGATGTGGCTTTGAATGGTGCATGTTGAATGCACAAAAAGTTTGGAGTTGAAATAGGTTTAAAAAAATGAAATGCATTGGTAACATATGAGTTTTCGTCAGAAACCCTGATAATTCGAAAGAGATTGTCCATTTTGTACACGAAGTGCATCCAGTTTTTGCCGTAACCCTCTCAACTCTTTAGCACATACTATGTGGGTGAAATGATGATACCATGGCAACTTTCAACCTTTTCAGAGTTCATTTGTGCTGCTTTTCAATTTCAGGGTCATTTAGCTAAAAAAAATCAGTAAATGCATGAAAAATAGCAAATGAAGTCAGAAAGGGTTGAAAATTGATGATGTGGATTTGAATGGTGCATGTTGAATGCACAAAAATTCTGGAGTTGAAATAAGTTAAAAAATTGAAATGCCTTTGTAACATATGAGTTTTCTTTCGAAACCCTGATACTTCGAAAGAGATTGTCCATTTTGTACATGAAGTGCATCCAGTTTTTGCCGTAACCCTCTCAACTCTTTAGTACATGCTATTTGGTTGAAATTATGATACCATGCCAACTTTCAACCATTTCAGAGTTCATTTGTACTTCTTTTAAATTTCAGGCTCATTTAGCTAAAAAAATCAATAAATGCATGAAAAATAGCAAATGAAGTCAGAAAGGGTTGAAAATTGATGATGTGGCTTTGAATGGTGCATGTTGAATGCACAAAAAGTCTGGAGTTGAAACAAGTTAAAAAAATTGAAATACCTTTTGTAACATATGAGTTTTCATCTGAAACCCTCATTCTTCGAAAGAGATTGTCCATTTTGTACACGAAGTGCATCCAGTTTTTGCCGTAACTTTGTCAACTTTTTAGCACATGCTATGTGGGTGAAATGATGATACCAGGCCAACTTTCAACCTTTTCAGAGTTCATTTGTACTGCTTTTCAATTTCATGGTCATTTCGCTAAAAAATCAATAAATGCATGAAAAATAGCAAACGAAGTCAGAAAGGGTTGAAAATTGATGATGTGGCTTTGAATGGTGCATGTTGAATGCACAAAAAGTTTGGAGTTGAAATAAGTTAAAAAAATGAAATACTTTTGTAATATATGAGTTTTCATCCGAAACCCTGATACTTCGAAAGAGATTGTCCATTTTGTACACAAAGTGCATCCAGTTTTTGCCGTAAGCCTCTCAACTTTTTAGCACATGCTATGTGGGTGAAATTATGATACCATGCCAACTTTCAACCTTTTCAGAGTTCATTTGTACTGCTTTTCAATTTCAGGGTCAGTTAGCTAAAATAATCCGTAAATGCATGAAAAATAGCAAATTAAGTCAAAAAGGGCTGAAAATTGATGATGTGGCTTTGAATGGTGCATGTTAAATGCACAGAAAGTTTGGAGTTGAAATAACTTTAAAAAAATGAAATGCCTTTATAACATATGAGTTTTCGTCCGAAACCAGGATACTTCGAAAGAGATTGTCCATTTTGTCCACGAGGTGGATCCAGTTTTTGCCGTAATCCTCCCAACTTTTTAGCACATGCTATGTGGGTGAAATGATGATACCATGCCAACTTTCAACCTTTTCAGAGTTCATTTGTGCTGCTTTTCAATTTCAGGGTCATTTAGCTAAAAAAAAATCAGTAAATGCATGAAAAATAGCAAATGAAGTCAGAAAGTGTTGAAAATTGATGATGTGGATTTGAATGGTGCATGTTGAACCCACAAAAAGTCTGGAGTTGAAATAAGTTAAAAAAATGAAATGCCTTTGTAACATATGAGTTTTCTTTCAAAACCCTGATACTTCGAAAGAGATTGTCCATTTTGTACATGAAGTGTATCCAGTTTTTGCCGTAACCCTCTCAACTCTTTAGTACAGGCTATTTGGGTGAAATTATGATACCATGCCAACTTTCAACCTTTTCAGAGTTCATTTGTACTGCTTTTAAATTTCAGGCTCATTTAGCTAATAAATAAATAAATGCATGAACAATAGCAAATGAAGTCAGAAAAGGTTGAAAATTGATGATGTGGCTTTGAATGGTGCATGTTGAACGCACAAAATGTCTGGAGTTGAAATAAGTTAAAAAAATTGAAATACCTTTTGTAACATATTAGTTTTCATCCGAAAGCGTCATTCTTCGAAAGAGATTGTCCATTTTGTACATGAAGTGCATCCTGTTTTTGCGGCAACCTTGTCAACTTTTTAGCACATGCTATGTGGGTGAAATGATGATACCATGCCAACTTTCAACCTTTTCAGAGTTCATTTGTACTGCTTTTCAATTTCAGGGTCATTTAGCTAAAAAAATAAGTAAATGCATGAAAAATAGAAAATGAAGTCAGAAAGGGTTGAAAATTAATGATGTGGCTTTGAATGGTGCATGTTGAATGCACAAAAAGTCAGGAGTTGAAACAAGTTAAAAAAATGAAATGCCTTTGTGACATATGAGTTTTCGTCCGAAACCCTGATACTTCGAAAGAGATTGTCCATTTTGTACACGAAGTTGATCCAGTTTTTGCCGTAATCCTCTCAACTTTTTAGCACATGCTATGTGGGTGAAATGATGATACCAGGCCAACTTTCAACCTTTTCAGAGTTCATTTGTACTGCTTTTCAATTTCATGGTCATTTCGTAAAAAATCAATAAATGCATGAAAAATAGCAAATGAAGTCAGAAAGGGTTGAAAATTGATGATGTGGCTTTGAATGGTGCATGTTGAATGCACAAAAAGTTTGGAGTTGAAATAAGTTAAAAAAATGAAATGCATTGGTAACATATGACTTTTCGTCAGAAACCGTGATAATTCGAAAGAGATTGTCCATTTTGTACACGAAGTGCATCCAGCTTTTGCCGTAACCCTCTCAACTCTTTAGCACATACTATGTGGGTGAAATGATGATACCATGGCAACTTTCAACCTTTTCAGAGTTCATTTGTGCTGCTTTTCAATTTCAGGGTCATTTAGCTAAAAAAAAATCAGTAAATGCATGAAAAATAGCAAATGAAGTCAGAAAGGGTTGAAAATTGATGATGTGGATTTGAATGGTGCATGTTGAATGCACAAAAAGTCTGGAGTTGAAATAAGTTAAAAAAATGAAATGCCTTTGTAACATATGAGTTTTCTTCCGAAACCCTGATACTTCGAAAGAGATAGTCCATTTTGTACACGAAGTGCATCCAGTTTTTGCCATAACCCTCTCAACTGATGATGTGGCTATGAATGGTGCATGTTGACACAATGCACACAAGTTTGGAGTGAAATAAGTTTAAAAAATGAAATGCATATGGTAAACATAATGAGTTTGCCGTCAGAAACCCTGATAATTCGAAGAGATGTCCATTTTGTACCACGAAGTTGCAATCCAGTTTTTGCAGTTACCCTCTCCAACTCTTTACACATACATGTGGGTTGAAAATGATGATACCATGCCAACTTTCAATCTTTTTCAGAAGTTCATTTGTGCTGCTTTTCAATTTCAGTGTCATTAGCCTAAAATAAATCAGTAAATGCATGAAAAATAGCAAATGAAGTCAGAAAGGTTTGAAAATTGAAGATGTGTGATTTGAATGGTGCTGTTGGGATGCACAAAAGTCTGAAGTTTGAAATAGTTAAAAAAATGAAAGCCTGTTTGTAACATATGAGTTTTCTTTCGAAACCCTGATATTTGAAGAGATTGTCCTTTTGTACACGAAGTGCATCCAGTTTTGCCATAACCCCTCTCACCTTTTGCACATGACCTGTGGGTGAAATGATGATACCATGCCAACTTTCAACCTTTTCAGAGTTCTTTTGTACTACCTGCTTCAATTTCAGGGTCATTTAGCTAAAACAATCGTAAATGCATGTGAAAATACCAATGAAGTCAGAAAGGGTTGAAAATTGATGATGGTGGCTTTATGGTGCATGTTAACGCACAAAAAGTCTGGAGTTGAAATAAGTATAAAAATGAAATCTTTTGTAACATATGAGTTTTCATCCTGAAACCCTGATACTTCGAAAGAATTGTCCATTTTGTACACAAGTACATCCCAGTTTTTGCCGTAAGGCCTCTCAACTCTTTAGCACATGCTATTTAGGTGAAATTAGATACCATGCCAACTTTCAACCTTTTCAGAGTCTTTGTATGCTTTCATTTCATGGTCATTGCTAAATAATCCAATGCATGAAAATAGCAAATTAATTCAGAAAGGGCTGAAAATTGATGATGTGGCTTGAATGGTGCCATGTAATGCACCAAAAGTTTGGATTGAAATAGTTAAAAAAATGAAATGCCCTTTGTAACATATGATTTTTTCGTCCGAAACCCTGATACTTCGAAAGAGATGTCCATTTTTTCCACGAAGTGGATCCAGTTTTTGCCGTAATCCTCTCAACTTTTTAGCACATGCTATGTGGGTGAAATGATGATACCATGCCAACTTTCATCCTTTCAGAGTCTCTTTTGCTGCTTTTCAATTACAGGGTCATTAACTAATAAAATCAGTAAATGCATGAAAATAGCAATGAAGTCAGAAACGGTTGAAATTGTGATGTGGCTTTGATGGTGCATGTTGAATGCACAAAAGTTGAGTTGAAATAAGTTAAAAAAATGAAATGCTTGGTTAACATATGAGTTTTCGTCAGAACCCTGATAATCTAAAGAGATTGTCCATTTTTGTACACGAAGTGCATCCGTTTTTGCCAACCCCTCTCAACTCTTTAGCACATCTAGTGGGTGAAATGATGATACCATGCCAACTTTCAACCTTTTCAGAGTTCATTTGTGCTGTTTTCAATTTTAGGTCTATTAGCTAAAAATCAGTAAATGCATGAAAAATAGACAATGAAGTCAAAAGGGTTAAAATTGATGATGTGGTTTGAATGTGCATGTTGAATGCACCAAAGTTGGAGTTGAAATAGTTAAAAAAATGAAATGCCTTTGTAACATTGAGTTTCTTCGAAAACCCTGATACTTCGAAAGAGATTGTCCATTTTGTACCACGAAGTGCATCCAGTTTTTGCCAGTAACCCTCTCAACTTTTTAGCACATGCTATGTGGGTGAAATATGATACCATGCCAACTTTCAACCTTTTCAGAGTTCATTTGTACTACTTTTCAATTTCAGGGTATCATTGCTAAAACAAATCGGTAAATGCATTAAATACCAAATGAGTCAGAAAGGTTTGAAAATTGATGATGTGGCTTTGAATGGTGATGTTGAACGCACAAAAGTCGGAGTTCAAATGTTAAAAAATGAAATGCCTTTGTAACATTGAGTTTTCATCTGAAACCCTGATACTTCGAAAGAGATTTTCCATTTGTACACGAAGTAACTCCAGTTTTTGCCGTAAGCCTCTCAACTCTTTAGCACATGCTATGTGGGTGAATTAATGATACCATGCCAACTTTTCAACCTTTCAGAGTTCATTGTGTACTGCTTTTCAATTTCATGGTCATTTAGCTAAAATAATCAAATGCATGAAAATAGCAATATAAATTCAGAAAGGGCTGAAAATGATGATGTGGCTTTGAATGGTGCATGTTAAATGCACAAAAGTTTGGAGTTGAAATAAGTTAAAAAATGAAATGCTTTGTAAACATGAGTTTTCTCCGACCCTGATACTTCGAAAGAGATTGTCCATTTTGTCCACGAAGTGGATCCAGTTTTTGCCGTAACCTCTCAACTTTTAGCACATGCTATGTGGGTGAAATGATGATACCATGCCAACTTTCACCTTTTTCAGAGTTCATTGTGCTGCTTTTCAATTTCAGGGTCATTTAACTAATAAAATCAGTAATGCATGAAAAATAGCAAATGAAGTCAAAAGGTTGAAATTGATGATGTGGCTTTGAATGGTGCATGTGTAATGCACAAAAAGTTTGGAGTTGAAATAAGTTTAAAAAATGAAATGCATTGGTAACATATGAGTTTTTCGTCGAAACCCTGATAATTCGAAAGAGATTGTCCATTTTGTACACGAATGCATCCAGTTTTGCCGTAACCCTCTCAACTCTTTAGCACATCTATGTGGGTGAAATGATGATACTCATGCCAACTTTCAACTTTTCAGAGTTCATTTGTGCTGCTTTTCAATTTCAGGGTCATTTAGCTAAAAATCATAAATGCATGAAAAATAGCAATGAAGTCAGAAAGGGTTTAAAATTGATGATGTGGTTTGAATGGGTGCATTTGAGCACAAAAAGTCTGAAGTTGAAATAAGTTAAAAAATGAAATGCTTTGTAACATATGAGTTTTCTTCAACCCTGATACTTTGAAAGAGATTGTCCATTTTGTACACGAAGTGCATCCAGTTTTTGCCATAACCCTTCAACTTTTTAGCACATGCTTGTGGGTGAAATGATGATACCATGCCAACTTAAACCTTTTCAGAGTTCTTTTGTACTACTTTCAATTTCTTCAGGGTCATTTAGCTAAAATAAATCGTAAATGCTGAAAAATACCAAATGAAGTCAGAAAGGGTTGAAAATTGATGATGTGGCTTTGAATGTGCATGTTGAACGCACAAAAAGTCTGGAGTTAAAATAAGTAAATGAATGCCTTTGTATATGAGTTTTCATCTGAAACCCTGATACTTCGAAAGAGATTGTCCATTTTGTACACGAAGTCATCCAGTTTTTGTCGTAAGCTCTCAATCTTAGCACATGCTATGTGGTGAATTATGATACCATCCAACTTCAACCTTTCAGAGTTCATTTGTACTATGCTTTTCAATTTCAGGGTCATTTACTAAAATATCGTAAATGCATGAAAAATAGCAAATAATTCAGAAAGGGTTGAAAATTGATGATGTGGCTTTGAATGGTGCATGTTAAATGCACAAAAAGTTTGAGTTGAAATAAGTTAAAAAATGAATGCCTTTGTAAATATGAGTTTTCGTTCGAAACCCTGTACTTCGAAAGAGATTGTCCATTTTGTCACACGAAGTGATCCAGTTTTTTTCGTAATCCTCTCAACTTTTTAGCACATGCTATGTGGTGAAATGATGATACCATGCCACTTTCCCTTTCAGAGTTCATTTGTGCTGCTTTCAATACAGGGTCATTTAAAAAAAAATCGTAAATGCATGAAAAATACAAATGAAGTCAAAACGGTTGAAAATTGATGATGTGGCTTTGAATGGTGCATGTTTGAAAGCCCAAAAAGTTTGGAGTTGAAATAAGTTTCAAAATGAAATGCATTTGTAACATATGAGTTTTTTCGTCAGAAACCCTGATAATTCGAAAGAAATTGTCCATTTTGTACACGAAGTGCATCCAGTTTTGCCGCACCCTCTCAACTTTTAGCACATCTATGTGGGTGAAATGATGATCCCATGCCAACTTTCAACTTTCAGAGTTCATTTGTCTGCTTTTCAATTTCAGGGTCATTTAGTAAAAAAATCAGTAAATGCATGAAAAAAGCAAATGAAGTCAAAAGGGTTGAAATTGATGATGTGGATTTGAATGGTGCATGTTGAATGCACAAAATTTGGAGTTGAAATAAGTTAAAAAATGAAATGCCTTTGTAACATATGAGTTTTCTTCCAAACCCTGATACTTCGAAAGAGATTGTCCATTTTGTACACGAAGTGCATCCAGTTTTTGCCTAATCCCTCTCAACTTTTTGTCACATGCTATGTGGGTGAAATTATGATACCATGCCAACTTTCAACCTTTTCAAGTTCATTTGTACTACTTTTCAATTCAGGGTCATTTAGCTAAAAAACAAATCGGTAAATGCATAAAATACCAAATGAAGTCAGAAAGGGTTGAAAATTGATGATGTGGCTTGAATGGTGCATTTTTGAACGCACAAAAAGTCTGGAGTTAAATAAGTTAAAAAAATGAAATGCCTTTGTAATATAGAGTTTTCTCTGAAACCCTGATACTTCGAAAGAGATTTTCCATTTTGTACACGAAGTCATCCATGTTTTTGCCGTAACCTCTCAACTCTTTGCACATGCTATGTGGTTGAATTATGATACCATGCCAACTTTCAACCTTTTCAGAGTTCATTTGTACTGCTTTTCAATTTCAGGGTCATTTAGCTAAAATAATCGTAAATGCATGAAAAATAGCAAATTAATTCAGAAAGGGTGAAAATTGATGATGTGGCTTTGAATGGTGCATGTAAATGCACAAAAAGTTGGAGTTGAAATAAGTTAAAAAAAATGAAATGCCTTTGTAACATATGAGTTTTCGTCCGAAACCTGATACTTCGAAAGAGATTGTCCTTTTGTCACGAAGTGCATCCAGTTTTTGCCGTAACCTCTCAACTTTTTAGCACATGCTATGTGGGTGAAATGATGATACCATGCCAACTTTCACCTTTTCAGAGTTCATTGTGCTGCTTTTCATTTCAGGTCTTTAACTAAAAAAATCAGTAAATGCATGAAAATAGCAAATGAAGTCAGAAAGGGTTGAAAATTGATATGTGGCTTTGAATGGTGCTGTTATGCACAAAAGTTTGGAGTTGAAATAAGTAAAAAAATGAAATGCATGGAACATAATGTTTTCGTCAGAAACCCTGATATTTTCGAAAGAGATGTCCATTTTGTACACAAGTGCATCCATTTTTGCCGAACCCTCTCAACTCTTTAGCACATCTATGTGGGTGAAATGATATACCATGCCAACTTTCAACCTTTTCAAGTTCATTTGTACTACTTTTCAATTTCAGGGTCATTTAGCTAAAAAAATCAGTAAATGCATGAAAAATAGCAAATGAAGTCAGAAAGGGTTGAAAATTGATGATGTGGCTTTGAATGGTGCTGTTGAATGCACAAAAGTTTGGAGTTGAATAGTTAAAAAAATGAAATGCATTGGTAACATATGAGTTTTCGTCAGAACCCTGATAATTCGAAAGAGATTGTCCATTTTGTACACGAAGTGCATCCAGTTTTTGCCGAACCCTCTCAACTCTTTAGCACATACTATGTGGGTGATGAGAAGATACATGCCAACTTTCAAACTTTTCAGAGTCATTTGTGCTGCTTTTCAATTTCAGGGTCATTTAGCTAAAAAAAGATAAATGCATGAAAAATAGCAAATGAAGTCAGAAAGGGTTGAAAATTGATGTGTGGTTGAATGGTGCATGTTGGACACAAAAGTCTGAAGTTGAATAAGTTAAAAAAATGAAATGCCTTGTATACATTGAGTTTTCTTTCGAAACCCTGATACTTTGAAAGAGATTGTCCATTTTGTACACGAGTGCATCCAGTTTTTGCCATAACCCTCTCAACTTTTTAGCACATCTATGTGGGTGAAATGATGATACCATGCCAACTTTAACCTTTCAGAGTTCTTTTGTACTACTCTTTCAATTTCAGGGTCATTTAGCTAAAAAATCGGTAAATGCATGAAAAATACCAAATGAAGTCAGAAAGGGTTGAAAATTGATGATGTGGCTTGAATGGTGCTGTTGAACGCACAAAAAGTCTGGAGTTGAAATAAGTAAAAAGAAATGCCTTTTGTAATATATGAGTTTTCATCTAAACCCTGATACTTCGAAAGAGATTGTCCATTTTGTACACGAAGTCATCCATTTTTTGCCGTAACCTCTCAACTCTTTAGCACTCTATGTGGGTGAAATTATGATACCATGCCAACTTCAACCTTTTCAGAGTTCATTTGTACTTGCTTTCAATTTCAGGTGTCATTTGCTAAAATAATCCGTAAATGCATGAAAAATACAAATTATTCAGAAAGGGTGAAAATTGATGATGTGGCTTTGAATGGTGCATGTTAAATGCACAAAAAGTTGGAGTTGAAATAAGTTAAAAAAATGAAATGCCTTTGTAACATATGAGTTTTCGTCCAACCCGATACTTCGAAAGAGATTGTCCATTTGTCCACGAAGTGCATCCAGTTTTTGCCGTAACCTCTCAACTTTTTAGCACATGCTATGTGGGTGAAATGATGATACCATGCCAACTTTCAACCTTTCAGAGTTCATTTGTGCTGCTTTTCAATTCAGGGTCATTTAACTAAAAATCAGTAAATCATGAAAAATAGCAAATGAAGTCAGAAAGGGTGAAAATTGATGATGTGGCTTGAATGGTGCATTTGAATGCCACAAAAGTTGGAGTTGAATGTTAAAAAAATGAATGCTTGGTAACATATGAGTTTTCGTGCGAAACCCTGATATTCGAAAGAGATTGTCCATTTTGTACACGAAGTGCATCCAGTTTTTGCCGACCCTCCAACTTTAGCACATCTATGTGGGTGAAATGATGATACCATGCCAACTTTCAAACTTTTCAGGTTCATTTGTGCTGCTTTTCAATTTCAGGGTCATTTAGCTAAAAAATCGTAAATGCTGAAAAATAGCAAATGAAGTCAGAAAGGGTTGAAAATTATGATGTGGATTTGAATGGTGCATGTTGAATGCACAAAAAGTCTGGAGTTGAAATAAGTTAAAAAAATGAAATGTCTTTGTAACATATGAGTTTCTTCCGAAACCCTGATACTTCGAAAGAGATTGTCCATTTGTACACGAAGTGCATCCAGTTTTTGCCATAACCCTCTCAACTTTTAGCACATGCTATGTGGGTGAAATGATGATACCATGCCAACTTTCAACCTTTTCAGAGTTCATTTGTACTACTTTTCAATTTCAGGGTCATTTAGCTAAAACAAATCGGTAAATGCATGAAAAATACCAAATGAAGTCAGAAAGGGTTGAAAATTGATGATGTGGCTTTGAATGGTGCATGTTGAAAGCACAAAGTCTGGAGTTGAAATAAGTTAAAAAAATGAAATGCCTTTTGTAAACATATGAGTTTTCCTCCGACCTGATACTTCGAAAGAGATTGTCCATTTTGTACCGAAGTGCATCCAGTTTTCGCCGTAACCTCTCCACTCTTTAGCACATGCTATGTGGTGAAATATGATACCATGCCAACTTTCACCCTTTCAGAGTTCATTTGTACTGCTTTTCATTTTCAGGGTCATTTAGCTAAAAAATACGTAAATGCATGAAAAATGCAAATAAGTCAAAAGGGTTGAAAATTGAGATGTGGGCTTTGAATGATGTTAGATGCACAAAAAGTTGGAGTTGAATTGTTGATTTTTAGTTCTGCAAAAATATGAAATGCCTTTGTAACTATGAGTTTTCTAACCTGATTTCGAAAGAGATGTCATTGTCACGAAGTGATCTCATTTTTGCCGTCCCCAACTCTTTTTAGCACATGCTATGTGGGTGAAATGATGAACCATGCCAACTTTCACCTTTTCAAGTTCATTTGTGCTGCTTTCAATTTCAGGGTAATTTAGCTAAAAAAAATCAGTAATGCATGAAAAATAGCAAATGAAGTCAGAAAGGGTTGAAAATTGATGATGTGGCTTTGAATGGTGCATGTTGAATGCACAAAATTGGAGTTGAAATAGTTTAAAAAAATGAAATGCTTGTAACATATGAGTTTTCGTCAGAAACCTGATAATTCGAAAGAGATTGTCCATTTTTGTACACGAAGTGCATCCAGTTTTTGCCGTAACCCTCTCAACTCTTTAGCACATCTATGTGGGTGAAATGATGATACCATGCAACTTTCAACCTTTTCAGAGTTCATTTGTGCTGCTTTTCAATTTCAGGGTCATTTAGCAAAAAATCAGTAAATGCATGAAAAATAGCAAATAAGTCAAAGGGTTGAAATTGATGATGTGGATTTGATGGTGCATGTTAATGCACAAAATTCTGGAGTTGAAATAAGTTAAAAAATGAAATGCCTTTGTAACATATGAGTTTTCTTCGAAACCCTGATACTCAAAGAGATTGTCCATTTTGTACGAAGTGCATCCAGTTTTTGCCGTAACCCTCTCAACTTTTAGTACATGCTTTTGGTTGAATTATGAACCATCACCAATCCAACTTTCAACCTTTCCGAGTTCATTTGTACTTCTTTTAAATTTCAGGTCATTTAGCTAAAAAAATCAATAAATGCATGAAAAATAGCAAATGAAGTCAGAAAGGGTTGAAAATTGATGATGTGGCTTTGAATGGTGCATGTTGAATGCACAAAAAGTCTGGAGTTGAAACAATTTAAAAATTGAAATACTTTGTAACATATGAGTTTTCATCGAACCCTCTTCTTCGAAAGGATTGTCCATTTTGTACACGAAGTGCATCCAGTTTTTGCCGTAACCTTTCAACTTTTTAGCACATGCTATGTGGGTGAAATGATGATACCTAGCCAACTTTCAACCTTTTCAGAGTTCATTTGTACTGCTTTTCAATTTCAGGTCATTATCCTAAAAATCATAATGCATGAAAATAGCAAAGAAGTCAGAAAGGGTTGAAAATTGATGATGTGGCTTTGAATGGTGCATGTTGAATGCACAAAAAGTTGGAGTTGAAATAAGTTAAAAATGAAATCTTTTGTAAATATGAGTTTTCTCCGAACCCTGATACTTCGAAAGAGATTGTCCATTTTGTACACGAATGCTCCATTTTTTGCCGTAACCCTCAACTTTTTAGCACATGCTATGTGGTGAAATATGATACCATCCAACTTTCAACCTTTTCAGAGTTCATTTGTACTGCTTTTCAATTTCAGGGTCATTGCTAAAAAATCGTATGCATGAAAAATAGCAAAGATAAGTCAGAAAGGGTGAAAATTGATGATGTGGCTTTGAATGGTGCATGTTAAAGCACAAAAAGTCTGGAGTTGAAATAACTTAAAAAATGAATGCCTTTTAACATATGAGTTTTCGTCGAAACCCGATACTTCGAAAGAGATTGTCCATTTTGTCCCGAGTGGCATCCAGTTTTTGCCGAATCCCCCAACTTTTTAGCACATGCTATGTGGGTGAAATGATGAAATGATGATCATGCCAACTTTCACCTTTTCAGAGTTCTTTGTGCTGCTTTTCAATTTCAGGGTCATTTAGCTAAAAAAAAATCAGTAAATGCATGAAAAATAGCAATGAAGTCGAAAGGTTAAAATTGATGATGTGGATTTGAATGGTGCATGTTGAACCCACAAAGTCTGGAGTTGAAATAAGTTAAAAAAATGAAATTGCCTTTGTAACATATAGTTTTCTTTCAAAACCCTGATACTTCGAAAGAGATTGTCCATTTTGTACATGAAGTGATCCAGTTTTTGCCGTACCTCTCAACTCTTTAGACAGCTATTTGGGTGAAATATGATACCATGCCAACTTTCAACCTTTTCAGAGTTCATTTGTACTGCTTTAAATTTCAGGTCATTTAGCTAATAAATACATAAAATCATGAAAATAGCAATGAAGTCAGAAAGGTTGAATTGATGATGTGGCTTGAATGGTGCATGTTGAACGCACAAAATGTTGGAGTTGAAATAAGTTAAAAAATTGAAATCCTTTTGTAACATATAGTTTTCTCCGAAAGCGTCATTCTTCGAAAGAGATTGTCCATTTTGTACAGAAGTGCATCCTGTTTTTGCGTGCAACCTTCACTTTTAGCACATGCTATGTGGTGAAATGATGATACCATGCCAACTTTCAACCTTTTCGAGTTCATTTGTAGCTTTTCAATTTCAGGGTCATTTAGCTAAAAAATAAGTAAATGCATGAAAATAGCAAAAGAGTCAGAAAGGGTTAAATTAATGATTGGCTTTGAATGGTGCATGTTGAATGCACAAAAAGTCGGAGTTGAAAAAGTTAAAAAAATGAAATGCCTTTGTGACATATGAGTTTTCGTCCGAAACCCTGATACTTCGAAAGAGATTGTCCATTTTGTACACGAAGTGATCCAGTTTTTGCCGTAATCCTCTCATCAACTTTTAGCACATGCTATGTGGGGTGAAATGATGATACCAGCCAACTTTCAACCTTTTCAGAGTTCATTTGTAATGCTTTTCAATTTCAGGTTTTTAGCTAAAAAATCATAAATGCATGAAAAATGCAAATGAATCAGAAAGGTTGAAAATTGATGATGTGGCTTGAATGGTGCATTTGAATGCACAAAAGTTGGAGTGAAATAAGTTAAAAAAATGAAATGCATTGTAACATATGATTTTCGTCAGAAACCGTGATACTTCGAAAGAGATTGTCCATTTTGTACACGAAGTGCATCCAGTTTTGCCGTAACCCTCTCAACTCTTTAGCACATGCTAGGTGGGTGAATGATGATACCATGGCAACTTTCAACCTTTTCAGAGTTCATTTGTGCTGCTTTTCAATTTCAGGGTCATTTAGCTAAAAAAAATCAGTAAATGCATGAAAATAGCAAATGAAGTCAGAAAGGGTTGAAATTGATGATGTGGATTTGAATGGTGCATGTTGATGCACAAAAAGTCTGGAGTTGAAAGAAGTTAAAAAATGAAATGCCTTTGTAACATATGAGTTTTCTTCCGAAACCCTGATACTTCGAAAGAGATTCCATTTTGTACACGAAGTGCATCCAGTTTTTGCCATAACCCTCTCAACTTTTTAGCACATGCTATGTGTGTGAAATGATGATACCATGCCAACTTTCAACCTTTTCAGAGTTCATTTGTACTACTTTTCAATTTCAGGTCATTTAGCTAAAACAATCGTAAATGCATGAAAAATACAATGAAGTCAGAAAGGTTGAAAATTGATGATTGTGGCTTTGAATGGTGCATGTTGAGCACAAAAAGTCTGGAGTTGAAATAAGTTAAAAAATGAAATGCCTTTGTAAATATGAGTTTTCTCCGAAACCCTGATACTTCGAAAGAGATTGTCCATTTTGTACACGAAGTGCATCCATGTTTTTGCCGTAACCTCTCAACTTTTTTAGCACATGCTATGTGGGTGAAATTATGATACATGCCAACTTTCAACCTTTTCAGAGTTCTTTGTACTGCTTTTCATTTCAGGTCATTTAGCTAAAATAACGTAAACGCATGAAAAATAGCAAATAAGAGTCAGAAAGGGTGAAAATTGACGATGTGGCTTTAATGGTGCATGTTAGATGCACAAAAAGTTGGAGTTGAAATAAGTTCAAAAAATGAAATGCCTTTGTAACATATGAGTTTTCGTCCGAAACCCTGATACTTCAAAAGATTGTCCATTTGTCACGAAGTGATCCAGTTTTTGCCGTAATCTCTCAACTTTTAGCACATGTATGTGGTGAAATGATGATACCATGCCAACTTTCAACCTTTTCAGAGTTCATTGTGCTGCTTTCAATTTCAGGGTCATTTAGCTAAAAAAAATCAGTAAATGCATGAAAAATACAAATGAAGTCAGAAAGGGTTGAAAATTGATGATGTGTTTGAATGGTGCATGTGAATGCACAAAAAGTCTGGAGTGAAATAAGTAAAAAAATGAATGCCTTTGTA
>CM022302.1:17822404-17874779 GCA_011799875.1 Thinopyrum elongatum | reverse complement strand
ATGCCTTGGAACTGATGAGTTTCGTCCGAATCACTGATACTTCGAAAGGGATATCCATTTTGTACATAAAGTGCATCTAGTTTTGCCGTAAACCCTCTCAATTTTTAGCACTTGCTATGTGGGTGAAATGATGATACCATGCCAACTTTCAACCTTTTCAGAGTTCATTTGTAGTGCTTTTCAATTTCAGGGTCATTTTGCTCAAAAAATTCAGTAAATGCATGAAAAATAGCGAATGAAGTCGAAAGGGTTGAAAATTGATGATATGGCTTGGAATGGTGCATGTTGAATGCTCAAAAGTCTGGAGTTGAAATAAGTTTAAAAATGAAGTGCTTTGTAACAGATGTGTTTGTCCGAAACCCTGTACTTGAAAGAGATTGTCCATTTTGTACATGAAGAGTTCCAGTTTTTGCCGTAACCCTCTCAACTTTTTAGCACATGCTATGTGGGTGAAATGATGATACCATGCGAACTATCAACCTTTTCAGAGTTCATTTGACTGCTTTTCAATTTCAGGGTCATTAGCTCAAAAAATTTCAGTAATACATGACAAATAGCGAATGAAGTCAGAAAGGTTGAAAATTGATGAGTGGCTTTGAATGGTGCATGTTGATCGCACAAAAAGGCTGGAGTTGAAATAAGTTAAAAAAAGAAATGCCTTTGCAACAGATGAGTTTTCGTCCGAAAACCTGATACTTCGAAAGAGATTGTCCATTTGTACACGAAGGCATCCAGATTTTGCCTAACCCCCTCAACTTTTTAGCACATGCATGTTGGTGAAATGATGATACCATGCAACTTTCAACCTTTCAGAGTTCATTTGTAGTGCTTTTCAATGTCAGGGTCCTTTAGTTCAAAAAATTCAGTAAATGCATGAAAAATAGAGAATGAAGTCAGAAAGGGATGATAATTGATGATATGGCTTTGAATGGTGCATGTTGAATGCACAAAAGTCTGGAGTTAAAATAAGTAAAAAAATGAAATGCCTTAGTAAAAGATGAGTTTTCGTCCGAAACCCCGATACTTCGAAAGAGATTGTCCATTTTGTACACGAAGTTCATCCAGTTTTTGCCGTAACCCTCTCAACTTTTTAGCAAATGCTATGTGGGTGAAATGATGATACCATGCCAACTTCAACCTTTTCAGAGTTCATTTGTAGTGCTTTACATTTCAGGGTCATTTAGCTCAAAAAAATTCAGTAAATGCATGAAAAATAGCGAATGGTCAGAAACGGTTGAAAATTGATGATGTGGCTTTGAATGGGATGTTGAACGCCAAAGGCTGGAGTAGAAATAAGTTAAAAAAATGAAAAGCCTTTGTAACACATGAGTTTTCGTCCGAAACCATGATACTTTGAAAGAGATTGTCCATTTTGTACACGAAGTGCATCCAGTTTTTGCCGTAACCCTCTCAGCTTTTTGCACACGCTATGTGGGTGAAATGATGATACCATGCCAACTTTCAACCTTTCAGAGTTCATTTGTAGTGCTTTTCAATTTAGGGTCATTTAGCTCAAAAAATTCAGTAAATGCTTGAAAAATAGCGAATGAAGTCAGAAAGGGTTGAAAATTGATGATATGGCTTTGAATGGTGATGTTGAATGCACAAAAAGTCTAGAGTTGAATAAGTTTAAAAAAATGAAATGCCTTGTAACTGATGAGTTTTCGTCCGAATCACTGATACTCGAAAAGATTGTCCATTTTGTACATGAAGTGCATTAGTTTTTGCCGTAACCCTCTCAACTTTAGCACTTGCTATGGGGTGAAATGATGATACCATGCCAACTTTCAACCTTTTCAGAGTTCATTTGTAGTGCTTTTCAATTTCAGGGTCATTTTGCTCAAAAAAAATTCAGTAAATGCATGAAAATAGCGAATGAAGTCAGAAAGGGTTGAAAATTGATGATGTGGCTTTGAATGGTGCATGTTGAACGCACAAAAATGCTGGAGTAGAAATAAGTTTAAAAAATGAAAGCCTTTGTAACACATGAGTTTTGTCCGAAACCATGTATACTTTGAAGAGGATTGTCCATTTTGTACACGAGTGCATCCAGTTTTGCCGTAACCCTCTCACTTTTTTGCAACGCTATGTGGGTGAAATGATTGTACCATGCCAACTTTAACCTTTTCAGAGTTCTATTTGTAGTGCTTTTCAATTTCAGGGTCATTTAGCTCAAAAAAATCAGTAAATGCTTGAAAATAGCGAATGAAGTCAGAAAGGGTTAATTGATGATATGGCTTAATGGTGCATGTTGAATGCAAAAAGTCTAGAGTTGAAAAAGTTTTAAAAAATGAAATGCCTTTGTAACTGATGAGTTTTCGTCCGAACACTGAACTTCGAAAGAGATTATCCATTTTGTACATCAGTGCATCTAGTTTTTGCGTAACCTCTCAACTTTTAGCACTGTATGTGGGTGAAATGATGATACCATGCCAATTTCACCTTTTCAGAGTTCATTTGTAGTGCTTTTCAATTTCAGGGTCAGTTTTGCTCAAAAAATTCGTAAATGCATGAAAAATAGCGAATGAAGTCAGAAAGGGTTGAAAATGATGATGTGGCTTGAATGGCATGTTGAATGCACCAAAAATCTAGAGTTGAAATAAGTTTAAAAAATGAAATGCCTTGGAACTGATGAGTTTTCGTCCGAATCACTGATACTTGAAAGGGATTATCCATTTTGTACATGAAGTGCATCTAGTTTTTGCGTAACCCTCTCAACTTTTTAGCACTTGCTAGTGGGTGAAATGATGATACCATGCCAACTTTCAACCTTTTCAGAGTTCATTTGTAGTGCTTTTCAATTCAGGGTCATTTGCTCAAAAAAATTCAGTAAATGCATGAAAAATAGCGAATGAAGTCTGAAAGGGTTGGAAAATTGATGATATGGCTTGGAATGGGTGATGTTGAATGCAAAAAAGTCTGGAGTTGAAATAAGTTTATAAAAACAAATCGTAAATGCATGAAAAATACCAAATGAAGTCAGAAAGGGTTGAAAATTGATGATGTGGCTTTGAATGGTGCATGTTGAAGCACAAAAAGTCGGAGTTGAAATAAGTTTAAAAATGAAATGCCTTTTGATAATGAGTTTTTCATCCGAAACCCTGATACTTCGAAAGAGATTGTCCATTTTGTACACGAAGTGCATCCAGTTTTTGCCGTAAGCCTCTCAACTTTTTAGGACATGTATGTGGGTGAAATTATGATACCATGCCAACTTTCAACCTTTTCAGAGTTCATTTGTACTGCTTTTCATTTCAGGGTCATTTAGCTAAAATAATCCTAAAGCATGAAAAATAGCAAATTAAGTCAGAAAGGGCTGAAAATTGATGATGTGGCTTTGAATGGTGCATGTTATGATGCACAAAACGTTTGGAGTTGAAATAAGTTAAAAAAATGAAATGCCTTTGTAACATATGAGTTTTCGTCCGAAACCCTGATACTTCGAAAGAGATTGTCCATTTTGTCCACGAAGTGGATCCCGTTTTTGCCGTAATCCTCTCAACTTTTTAGCACATGCTTGTGGGTGAAATGATGATACATGCCAACTTTCAACCTTTCAGAGTTCATTTGTTTGCTTTTCAATTTCAGGGTCATTTAGCTAAAAAAAATCAGTAAATGCATGAAAAATACAAATGAAGTCAGAAAGGGTTGAAAATTGATGATGTGGTTTGAATGGTGCATGTTGAATGCACAAAAAGTCTGGAGTTGAAATAAGTTAAAAAAATGAAATGCCTTGTAACATATGAGTTTCTTTCGAAACCCTGATACTTCGAAAGAGATTGTCCTTTTGTACACGAAGTGCATCCAGTTTTGCCTAACCCTCTCAACTCTTTTACATGCATGTGGTGAAATGATGATACCATGCCAATTTCAACCTTTTCAGAGTTCATTTGTGATGCCTTTTAATTTCAGGTCATTTAGCTAAAAAATCAATAAATGCATGAAAAATAGCAAATGAAGTCAGAAAGGGTTGAAAATTGATGATGTGGCTTGAATGGTGCATGTTGAATGCACAAAAAGTTTAGTGAAATAAGTTAAAAAATGAAATACCTTTGTAACATATGAGTTTTCTCCGAACCGTCATTTCGAAAGAGATTGTCCATTTTGTACACGAAGTGCATCCAGTTTTTGCCGTAACCCTTCAACTTTTTAGACAATGCTATGTGGGTGAAATGATGATACCAGGCCAACTTTCAACCTTTTCAGAGTTATTTGTATGCTTTTCAATTCATGGTCATTGCTAAAAAATCATAAATGCATGAAAAATAGCAAATGAAGTCAGAAAGGGTTGAAAATTGAAGTGTGGCTTTGAATGGTGCATGTGAATGCACAAAAAGTTTGGAGTTGAAATAAGTTAAAAAAATGAAATCTTTGTAACATAGAGTTTTCGTCAGAAACCCTGAAATTCGAAAGAGATTGTCCTTTTGTACACGAAGTGCATCCAGTTTTTGCCGTAACCCTCTCCACTCTTTAGCACATGCTATGTGGTGAAATGATGATACATGCCAACTTCAAACTTTTCAAGTTCATTTGTATACTTTTCAATTTCAGGGTCATTTAGCTAAAAAAATCGTAAAGCATGAAAAATACAAATGAAGTCAAAAAGGGTTGAAAATTGATGATGTGGCTTTGAATGGTGCATGTGAATGCACAAAAAGTTGGAGTTGAAAATAGTTAAAAAAATGAAATGCCTTTGTAATATGAGTTTTTCTCCGAAACCCTGATACTTCGAAAGAGATGTCCATTTTGTACACCAAGTGCATCCAGTTTTTGCCGTAACCTCTCAACTTTTAGCACATGCATGTGGGTGAAATTATGATACCATGCAACTTTAACCTTTTCAGAGTTCATTTGTACTGCTTTTCAATTTCAGGGTCATTTAGCTAAAAAATCGTAATGCATGAAAATAGCAAATTAAGTCAGAAAGAGGTTAAAATTGAGTGTGGGCTTGAATGGTGCATGTTAACTGCACAAAAGTTGGAGTTGAAATAATTAAAAAATGAAATGCTTTAACATATGAGTTTTCGTCGAAAACCTGATACTTCGAAAGAGATTGTCCATTTTGTCACAAGGGACTCAGTTTTTGCCGTAACCTCTCCAACTTTTAGCACATGCTATGTGGGTGAAATGATATACCATGCCAAATTTCAAATTTTCAGAGTTCATTTGTGCTGCTTTTCAATTCAGGGTCATTTTCAAAAAACAAGTAAATGCATGAAAAATAGCAAATGAAGTCGAAAGGGTTGAAAATTGATGATGTGGATTTGAATGTGCATGTTGAAGCACAAAAAGTCTGGAGTTGAAATAAGTTAAAAAAATGAAATGCTTTGTAACATATGAGTTTTCTTCCAAAACCCTGATACTTCGAAAGAGATTGTCCATTTTGTACAGAAGTGATCCAGTTTTTGCCGTAACCCTCTCAACTCTTTTAGACAGCTATTGGGGTGAAATTATGATCCATGCCAATTTCACCTTTCAGAGTTCATGTGACTGCTTAATTTCAGGTCATTTAGCTATAAAAAATAAAAATGCATGAAAATAGCAAATGAAGTCAGAAAGGGTTGAAAATTGATGATGTGGCTTGAATGGTGCATGTTGAACGCACAAAAGTCTGGAGTTGAAATAGAGTAAAAAATGAAATACCTTTGTAACATATGAGTTTTCAGCGAAACGCATTCTTCGAAAGAGATTGTCCATTTTGTACACGAAGTGCATTCTGTTTGCGGCAACCCTTTCAACTTTTTAGCCACATGCTATGTGGGTGAAATGATGAAACCATGCCAACTTTCAACCTTTTCAGAGTCATTTGTACTGCTTTTCAATTTCAGGGCATTTAGCTAAAAAAATAGTAAATGCATGAAAAATAGCAAATGAAGTCAGAAAGGGTTGAAAATTAATGATGGGGCTGAATGGTGCATGTTGAATGCAAAAGTCAGGAGTTGAAACAAGTTAAAAAAAATGAAATGCCTTTGTAACATATGAGTTTCGTCGAAAACCTGATACTTCGAAAGAGATTGTCCATTTTGTACACGAGGAGGATCCAGTTTTTCCGTAATCTCTCAACTTTTAGCACATGCTATGTGGGTGAAATGATGTATCATGCCAACTTTCAACCTTTTCAGAGTTCATTTGTACTAGCTTTTCAATTTCAGGGTCATTTAGCTAAAACAAATGTAAATGCATGAAAAATACAAATGAAGTCAGAAAGGGTTGAAAATTGATGATGTGGCTTTGAATGGTGCATGTGAAAGCACAAAAGTCTGGGTTGAAATAAGTTAAAAAATGAAATGCCTTGTAATATATGAGTTTTCATCCGAAACCTAATACTTCGAAAGAGATTGTCCATTTTGTACCGAAGTGCATCCAGTTTTTGCCGTAACCTCTCAACTTTTAGCACATGCTATGTGGGGGAAATTATGATACCATGCCAACTTTCAACCTTTTCAGAGTTCATTGTACTGCTTTTCATTTCAGGGTCATTTAGCTAAAAATCCGTAAATGCATGAAAAATAGCAAATAAGCAGAAAGGGTGAAAATTGAGATGTGGCTTTGAATGGTGCATGTTAATGCAAAAAAGTTGGAGTGTGAAATAAGTTAAAAAAATGAAATGCCTTTGAACATATGAGTTTCGTCCGAAACCCTGATACTTCGAAAGAGATTGTCCATTTTGTACACGAAGTGATCCAGTTTTTTGCCGTAACCCTCAACTTTTTAGCACATGCTATGTGGGTGAAATGATGATACATGCCAACTTTCAACTTTTCAGAGTTCATTTGTGCTGCTTTTCAATTTCAGGTCTTAGCTAAAAAAAAATCAGTAAATGCATGAAAATAGCAAATGAAGTCAGAAAGGGTTGAAATTTATGATGTGGCTTTGAATGGTGCATGTTGAATGCACACAAAAAGTCTGGAGTTGAAATAGTTAAAAAAATGAAATGCTTGTAACATATGAGTTTTCGTCAGAAACCCTGATAATTCGAAAGAGATTGTCCATTTGTACACGAAGTGCATCCAGTTTTTGCCTAACCCTCTCAACTTTAGCACATCTATGTGGGTGAAATGATGAACCATGGCAACTTTCAACCTTTTAGAGTTCATGTGACTGCTTTCAATTTCAGGTCATAGCTAAAAAAATCAGTAAATGCATGAAAAATAGCAAATGAAGTCAGAAAGGGTTGAAAATTGATGATGTGGTTTGAATGGTGCAGTTGAATGCACAAAAAGTTGGAGTTGAAATAAGTTAAAAAAAGAAATGCCTTTGTAACATATGAGTTTCTTTCGAAACCCTGTACTTCGAAAGAGATGTCCATTGTAACAGAAGCATCCAGTTTTGCCGTAACCCCTCAACTTTAGACATGCTATTTGGGTGAAATATGATACCATGCCAACTTTCAACCTTTTCAGAGTCATTTGTACGCTTTTAATTTCAGGCATTTAGCTAAAAAAATCATAAATGCATGAAAAATAGCAAATGAAGTCAGAAAGGGTTGAAAATTGATGATGTGGCTTTGAATGGTGCATGTTGAATGCACAAAAAGTCTGGAGTTGAAATAAGTTAAAAAAATGAAATCCTTTGTAACATATGAGTTTTCTCGAAACCCTATCTTCGAAAGAGATTGTCCATTTTGTACCGAAGTGCACCAGTTTTTGCCGTAACTCTTCAACTTTTAGCACATGCTATTTGGGTGAAATGATGATACCAGCCAACTTTCAACCTTTTAGAGTTCATTTGTATGCTTTTCAATTTCAGGTCATTTGCAAAAAATCAAAATGCATGAAAAATAGCAAATGAAGTCAGAAAGGGTTGAAAATTGATGATGTGGCTTTGAATGGTGCATGTTGAATGCACAAAAAGTTTGGAGTTGAAATAAGTTAAAAAAATGAAATCATTGTAAAAATAGAGTTTTCGTCGAAACCCTGATAATTCGAAAGAGATTGTCCATTTTGTACCGAAGTGCATCCAGTTTTGCCGTAACCCTCTCAACTCTTGCACATCTATGTGGGTTAAATGATGATACCATGCCAACTTTCAACCTTTTCAGAGTCATTTGTGCTGCTTCAATTTCAGGTCATTTAGCTAAAAAAAAAATCAGTAAATGCATGAAAAATAGCAAATGAAGTCAGAAAGGGTGAAAATTGATGATGTGGATTTGAATGGTGCATGTGAATGCACAAAAAGTCTGGAGTTGAAATAAGTAAAAAAATGAAATGCTTGTTACAATGAGTTTTCTTCCGAAACCCTGATACTTCGAAAGAAGTTGTCCATTTTGTACACGAAGTGCATCCAGTTTTGCCGTAACCTCTCAACTTTTTAGCACATGCTATGTGGGTGAAATGATGATACCATGCCAACTTTCAACCTTTTCAGAGTTCATTTGTACTACTTTTCAATTTCAGGGTCATTTAGCTAAAAAAATCGAAATGCATGAAAAATCAAATGAAGTCAGAAAGGGTTGAAAATGATGATGTGGCTTTGAAGGTGGATGTTGAACGCACAAAAGTCTGGAGTTGAAATAAGTTAAAAAAATGAATACTTTTGTAAAATGAGTTTTCTCCGAAACCCTGATACTTCGAAAGAGATGTCCATTTTGTACACGAAGTGCATCCAGTTTTTGCGAGCAACCTTCAACTTTTAGCACATGCTATGTGGGTGAAATGAGATACCATGCCAACTTTCAACCTTTTCAGAGTTCATTTGAATGCTTTTCAATTTCAGGGCATTTAGCTAAAAAAATAGTAAATGCATGAAAAATAGCAAATGAAGTCAGAAAGGGTTGAAAATTATGATGTGGCTTTGAATGGTGCATGTTGAATGCACAAAAAGTCGGAGTTGAAAAAGTTAAAAAAATGAAATGCCTTTGTAACATATGAGTTTTCGTCGACCAATGATACTTCGAAAGAGATTGTCCATTTTGTACACGAAGTGGATCCAGTTTTTGCCGTAATCCTCTCAACTTTTAGCACAGCTATGTGGGTGAAATGATGAACCATGCCAACTTTCAACCTTTTCAGAGTTCATTTGTACTACGTTCAATTTCAGGTCATTTAGCTAAAATGTAATGTGAAATACAATGAAGTCAGAAAGGGTTGAAAATTGATGATGTGGCTTTGAATGGTGCATGTTGAAAGCACAAAAGTTGGAGTTGAAATAAGTTAAAAAAGAAATGCCTTTGTAAATATGAGTTTTCTCGAAACCTGATACTTCGAAAGAGATTGTCCATTTTGTACACGAAGTGCATCCAGTTTTTGCCGTAACCCTCTCAACTTTTAGCACATGCTATGTGGGTGAAATTATGATACCATGCCAACTTTCAACCTTTTCGAGTTCATTTGTACTGCTTTCATTTCAGGGTCATTTAGCTAAAATAATCGTAAATGCATGAAAAATAGCAAATTAAGTCAGAAAGGGTTGAAATTGAGATGTGGCTTGAATGGTGCATGTTAAATGCAAAAAAGTTGGAGTTGAAATAAGTTAAAAAAATGAAATGCCTTTGTAACATATGAGTTTTCGTGAAACCCTGATACTTCGAAAGAGATGTCCATTTTGTACACGAAGTGATCCAGTTGCCGTAACCTCTCAACTTTTTAGCACATGCTATGTGGGTGAAATGATGATACCATGCAAATTTCAACCTTTTCAGAGTTCATTTGTGCTGCTTTTCAATTTCGGGTCATTTAGCTAAAAAAAATCAGTAAATGCATGAAAATAGCAAATGAAGTCAGAAAGGTTGAAAATTGATGATGTGGCTTGAATGGTGCATGTTGAATGCACAAAAAGTTGGAGTTGAAATAGTTTAAAAAATGAAATGCTTGTAACATATGAGTTTTCGTCAGAACCCGATAATTCGAAAGAGATTGTCCATTTTGTACACGAAGTGCATCCAGTTTTGCCGGAACCCTCTCACTCTTTAGCACATCTATGTGGGTGAAATGAGATACCATGGCCAACTTTCAACCTTTTCAGAGTTCATTTGGCTGCTTCACATTTCAGGGTCATTTAGCTAAAAAATCAGTAAATGCATGAAAAATAGCAAATGAAGTCAGAAAGGGTTGAAAATGATGATGTGGATTTGAATGGTGCATGTTGATGCACAAAAAGTTGGAGTTGAAAAAGTTAAAAATGAAATGCCTTTGTAACATATTGAGTTTCTTCGAAACCCTGATACTTCGAAAGAGATTGTCCATTGTACAGAAGTGCATCCAGTTTTTCCGTAACCCTCTCTATATTTAGACATGCTATGTTGGTGAAATGATGATACCATGCACCTTTCAACTTTTCAGAGTCATTTGTACGACTTTTAAATTCAGGTCATTTAGCTAAAAAATCTATCACAAATGCATGAAAAATAGCAAATGAAGTCAGAAAGGGTTGAAAATTGATGATGTGGCTTTGAATGGTGCATGTTGAAGCACAAAAAGTGGAGTTGAAAAAGTTAAAAAAATGAAATGCCTTGTAAACTATGAGTGTTTCGTCCGAAACCCTACTTCGAAAGAGATTGTCCATTGTACACGAAGGATCATGTTTGCCGTAACTTGTCAAATTTTTAGCAAATGCTATTGGGTGAAAATGATGATATCCAGGCCATCTTCAACCTTTAGAGTTCATTTGTACTGTTTTCAATTTCATGGTCATTTGCTAAAAAATCAATAAATGCATGAAAAATAGCAAATGAAGTCAGAAAGGGTTGAAAATTGATGATGTGGCTTTGAATGGTGCATGTTGAATGCACAAAAGTTGGAGTTGAAATAAGTTAAAATGAAATCATTTGTAACATATGAGTTTTCGTCAGAAACCCCGATAATTCGAAAGAGATTGTCTTTGTACACGAAGTGCATCCAGTTTTGCCGTAACCTCTCATCTCTTAGCACTACTATGTGGGTGAAATGATGATACCTGGCAACTTTCACCTTTTCAGGTTCATTGTGATGTTTTCAATTTCAGGGTCATTTAGCTAAAAAAAATCAGTAAATGCATGAAAAATAGCAAATGAAGTCGAAAGGGTTGAAATTGATGATGTGGTTGAATGGTGATGTGAATGCACAAAAGTCTGGAGTTGAAATAAGTTAAAAAATGAAATGCCTTTGTAACATATGAGTTCTTCGAAACCCTGGACTTCGAAAGAGATTGTCCATTTTGTACATGAAGTGCATCCAGTTTTTGCCGTAACCTCTCAACTTTAGTACATGCTATTTGGTTGAATTATGATACCGCTATTTGGTTGAAATTATGATACCATGCCAACTTTCAACCTTTTCAGAGTTCATTTGTACTGCTTTTAAATTTCAGGCTCATTTAGCTAAAAAAATCAATAAATGCATGAAAAATAGCAAATGAAGTCAGAAAGGGTTGAAAATTGATGATGTGGCTTTGAATGGTGCATGTTGAATGCACAAAAAGTCTAGAATTGAAATAAGTTAAAAAAATTGAAATACCTTTTGTAACATATGAGTTTTCATCCGAAACCGTCATTCTTCGAAAGAGATTGTCCATTTTGTACACGAAGTGCATCCAGTTTTTGCCGTAACTTTGTCAACTTTTTAGCACATGCTATGTGGGTGAAATGATGATACCAGGCCAACTTTCAACCTTTTCAGAGTTCATTTGTACTGCTTTTCAATTTCATGGTCATTTCGCTAAAAAATCAATAAATGCATGAAAAATAGCAAATGAAGTCAGAAAGGGTTGAAAATTGATGATGTGGCTTTGAATGGTGCATGTTGAATGCACAAAAAGTTTGGAGTTGAAATAAGTTAAAAAAATGAAATACATTTGTAACATATGAGTTTTCGTCAGAAACCCTGATAATTCGAAAGAGATTGTCCATTTTGTACACGAAGTGCATCCAGTTTTTGCCGTAACCCTCTCCACTCTTTAGCACATGCTATGTAGGTGAAATGATGATACCATGCCACTTTCAACCTTTTCACAGTTCATTTGTACTACTTTTCAATTTCAGGGTCATTTAGCTAAAACAAATATGTAAATGCATGAAAAATACCAAATGAAGTCAAAAAGGGTTGAAAATTGATGATGTGGCTTTGAATGGTGCATGTTGAACGCACAAAAAGTCTGGAGTTGAAATAAGTTAAAAAATGAAATGCCTTTTGTAATATATGAGTTTTCATCCGAAACCCTGATACTTCGAAAGAGATTGTCCATTTTGTACACAAAGTGCATCCAGTTTTTGCCGTAAGCCTCTCAACTTTTTAGCACATGCTATGTGGGTGAAATTATGATACCATGCCAACTTTCAACCTTTTCAGAGTTCATTTGTACTGCTTTTCAATTTCAGGGTCATTTAGCTAAAATAATCCGTAAATGCAAGAAAAATAGCAAATTAAGTCAGAAAGGGCTAAAAATTGATGATGTGGCTTTGAATGGTGCATGTTAAATGCACAGAAAGTTTGGAGTTGAAATAACTTAAAAAAAATGAAATGCCTGTATAACATATGAGTTTTCGTCCGAAACCCTGATACTTCGAAAGAGATTGTCCATTTTGTCCACGAAGTGGATCCAGTTTTTGCCGTAATCCTCCCAACTTTTTAGCACATGCTATGTGGGTGAAATGATAATACCATGCCAAATTTCAAATTTTTCAGAGTTCATTTGTGCTGCTTTTCAATTTCAGGGTCATTTAGCTAAAAAAAATAAGTAAATGCATGAAAAATAGCAAATGAAGTCCGAAAGGGTTGAAAATTGATGATGTGGATTTGAATGGTGCATGTTGAACGCACAAAAAGTCTGGAGTTGAAATAAGTTAAAAAAATGAAATGCCTTTGTAACATATGAGTTTTCTTTCAAAACCCTGATACTTCGAAAGAGATTGTCCATTTTGTACATGAAGTGTATCCAGTTTTTGCCGTAACCCTCTCAACTCTTTAGTACAGGCTATTTGGGTGAAATTATGATACCATGCCAACTTTCAACCTTTTCAGAGTTCATTTGTACTGCTTTTAAATTTCAGGCTCATTTAGCTAAAAAATAAATAAATGCATGAACAATAGCAAATGAAGTCAGAAAGGGTTGAAAATTGATGATGTGGCTTTGAATGGTGCATGTTGAACGCACAAAATGTCTGGAGTTGAAATAAGGTAAAAAAATTGAAATACCTTTTGTAACATATGAGTTTTCATCCGAAAGCGTCATTCTTCGAAAGAGATTGTCCATTTTGTACACGAAGTGCATCCTGTTTTTGCGGCAACCTTGTCAACTTTTTAGCACATGCTATGTGGGTGAAATGATGATACCATGCCAACTTTCAACCTTTTCAGAGTTCATTTGTACTGCTTTTCAATTTCAGGGCCATTTAGCTAAAAAAAATAAGTAAATGCATGAAAAATAGCAAATGAAGTCAGAAAGGGTTGAAAATTAATGATGTGGCTTTGAATGGTGCATGTTGAATGCACAAAAAGTCAGGAGTTGAAACAAGTTAAAAAAAATGAAATGCCTTTGTAACATATGAGTTTTCGTCTGAAACCCTGATACTTCGAAAGAGATTGTCCATTTTGTACACGAAGTGGATCCAGTTTTTGCCGTAATCCTCTCAACTTTTTAGCACATGCTATGTGGGTGAAATGATGATACCATGCCAACTTTCAACCTTTTCAGAGTTCATTTGTACTACTTTTCAATTTCAGGGTCATTTAGCTAAAACAAATGGGTAAATGCATGAAAAATACCAAATGAAGTCAGAAAGGGTTGAAAATTGATGATGTGGCTTGAATGGTGCATGTTGAAAGACACAAAAGTCTTGGAGTTGAAATAAGTTAAAAAATGAAAGCCTTTGTAATATATGAGTTTTCATCCGAAACCCTAATACTTCGAAAGAGATTGTCCATTTGTTGTACCGAAGTGCATCCAGTTTTTGCCGTAAGCCTCTCAACTTTTAGCACATGCTATGTGGGTGAATTATGAATACCATGCCAACTTTAACCTTTTCAGAGTTCATTTGTACTGCTTTTCATTTCAGGGTCATTTAGCTAAAAATATCCGTAAATGCATGAAAAATAGCAAATAAGTCAAGAAAGGGCTGAAAATTGACGATGTGGCTTTGAAGGGGCATGTTAAATGCAAAAAAGTTGGAGTTGAAATAAGTTAAAAAAAATGAAATGCCTTTGTAACATATGAGTTTTCGTCCGAAACCCTGATACTTCGAAAGAGATTGTCCATTTGTTACGAAGTGGATCCAGTTTTTGCCGTAATCTCTCAACTTTTTAGCACATGCTATGTGGGTGAAATGATGATACCATGCCAACTTTCAACCTTTTCAGAGTTCATTTGTGCTGCTTTTCAATTTCACGGTCATTTAGCTAAAAAAAATCAGTAAATGCATGAAAATAGCAAATGAAGTCGAAAGGGTTGAAAATTATGATGTGGCTTTGAATGGTGCATGTTGAATGCACAAAAAGTTTGGAGTTGAAATAGTTAAAAAAATGAAATGCATTGGTAACATATGAGTTTTCGTCAGAAACCCTGATAATTCGAAAGAGATTGTCCATTTTGTACACGAAGTGCATCCAGTTTTTGCCGTAACCCTCTCAATCTTTAGCACATCTATGTGGGTGAAATGATGATACCATGGCAACTTTCAACCTTTTCAGAGTTCATTTGTGCTGCTTTTCAATTCAGGGTCATTTAGCTAAAAAATCAGTAAATGCATGAAAAATAGCAAATGAAGTCGAAAAGGTTGAAAATTGATGATGTGGATTTGAATGGTGCATGTTGAATGCACAAAAAGTCTGGAGTTGAAATAAGTTAAAAAATGAAATGCCTTTGTAACATATGAGTTTCTTTCGAAACCCTGATACTTCGAAAGAGATTGTCCATTTTGTACATGAAGTGCATCCCGTTTTTTGCCGTAACCCCTCTCAACTCTTTAGTACATGCATTGGTTGATATGATACCATGCCAACTTTCAACCTTTCGAGATTCATTTGTACGACTTTAATTTCAGGTCTATTAGCTAAAAAAATCAATAAATGCATGAAAAATAGCAAATGAAGTCAGAAAGGGTGTGAAAATTGATGATGTGGCTTTGAATGGTGCATTTGAATGCACAAAAAGTCTGGAGTTGAAATAAGTTCAAAAAATGAAATACCTTTGTAACATATGAGTTTTCTCCGAAACCCTCATCTTCGAAAGAGATTGTCCATTTTGTACACGAAGTGCATCCAGTTTTTGCCGTAAACTTTTAACTTTTTAGCACATCTTATTTGGTGAAATGATGATACCAGCCAATTTCAACCTTTTAGAGTTCATTTGTACTGCTTTTCAATTTCATGGTCATTTCGCTAAAAAATCAAAAATGCATGAAAATAGCAAATGAAGTCAGAAAGGGTTGAATTGATGATGTGGCTTTGAATGGTGCATGTTGAATGCACAAAAAGTTTGGAGTTGAAATAAGTTAAAAAATGAAATACATTTGTAACATATGAGTTTTCGTCAGAAACCCTGATAATTCGAAAGAGATTGTCCATTTTGTACACGAAGTGCATCCAGTTTTGCCGTAACCCTCTCAACTCTTTAGCACATACTATGTGGGTGAAATGATGATACCATGGCAACTTTTCAACCTTTTCAGAGTTCTTTGTGCTGCTTTTCAATTTCAGGGTTCATTTAGCTAAAAAAATCAGTAATGCATGAAAATAGCAAATGAAGTCAGAAAGGGTGAAAATATGATGATGGGATTTGAATGGTGCATGTTGAATGCACAAAAAGTCTGGAGTTGAATAAATAAGTTAAAAAAATGAAATCGCTTTGTAACATATGAGTTTTCTTCCGAAACCCTGATACTTCGAAAGAGATTGTCCATTTTGTACACGAAGTTGCACCAGTTTTTGCCATAACCCTCTCAACTTTTTAGCACATGCTTGTGATGTGTGAAATGATGATACCATGCCAACTTTCAACCTTTTCAGAGTTCATTTGTACTCTTTTCAATTTCAGGTCATTTAGCTAAAAAAATACGTAAATGCATGAAAAATACAAATGAAGTCAGAAAGGGTTGAAAATTGATGATGTGGCTTTGATGGTGCATTTGAACGCACAAAGTCTGGAGTTGAAATAAGTTAAAAAAATGAAATACCTTTTGTAAATATGAGTTTTCATCCGAAACCCTGATACTCTCGAAAGAGATTGTCCATTTGTACACGAAGTGCATCCAGTTTTTGGCAACCTTGTCAATTTTTAGCACATGCTATGTGGGTGAAATGATGATACCATGCCAACTTTCAACCTTTTCAGAGTTCATTGTACTGCTTTTCAATTTCAGGGCATTTAGCTAAAAAAATAAGTAAATGCATGAAAAATAGCAAATGAAGTCAGAAAGGGTTGAAAATTATGATGTGGCTTTGAATGGTGCATGTTTGAATGCACAAAAAGTCTGGAGTTGAAATAAGTTAAAAAAATGAAATGACTTTGTAACATATGAGTTTTCGTCTGAAACCCTGATACTTCGAAAGAGATTGTCCATTTTGTACACGAAGTGGATCCAGTTTTTGCCGTAATCCTCTCAACTTTTTAGCACATGCTATGTGGGTGAAATGATGATACCATGCCAACTTTCAACCTTTTCAGAGTTCATTTGTACTACTTTTCAATTTCAGGGTCATTTAGCTAAAACAAATGGGTAAATGCATGAAAAATACCAAATGAAGTCAGAAAGGGTTGAAAATTGATGATGTGGCTTTGAATGGTGCATGTTGAAAGCACAAAATGTCTGGAGTTGAAATAAGTTAAAAAATGAAATGCCTTTTGTAATATATGAGTTTTCATCCGAAACCCTAATACTTCGAAAGAGATTGTCCATTTTGTACACGAAGTGCATCCAGTTTTTGCCGTAAGCCTCTCAACTTTTTAGCACATGCTATGTGGGTGAAATTATGATACCATGCCAACTTTCAACCTTTTCAGAGTTCATTTGTACTGCTTTTCATTTTCAGGGTCATTTAGCTAAAATAATCCGTAAATGCATGAAAAATAGCAAATTAAGTCAGAAAGGGCTGAAAATTGACGATGTGGCTTTGAATGGTGCATGTTAAATGCATAAAAAGTTTGGAGTTGAAATAAGTTAAAAAAAATGAAATGCCTTTGTAACATATGAGTTTTCGTCCGAAACCCTGATACTTCGAAAGAGATTGTCCATTTTGTCTACGAAGTGGATCCAGTTTTTGCCGTAATCCTCTCAACTTTTTAGCACATGCTATGTGGGTGAAATGATGATACCATGCCAACTTTCAACCTTTTCAGAGTTCATTTGTGCTGCTTTTCAATTTCACGGTCATTTAGCTAAAAAAAATCAGTAAATGCATGAAAAATAGCAAATGAAGTCAGAAAGGGTTGAAAATTTATGATGTGGCTTTGAATGGTGCATGTTGAATGCACAAAAAGTTTGGAGTTGAAATAGGTTTAAAAAAATGAAATGCATTGGTAACATATGAGTTTTCGTCAGAAACCCTGATAATTCGAAAGAGATTGTCCATTTTGTACACGAAGTGCATCCAGTTTTTGCCGTAACCCTCTCAACTCTTTAGCACATACTATGTGGGTGAAATGATGATACCATGGCAACTTTCAACCTTTTCAGAGTTCATTTGTGCTGCTTTTCAATTTCAGGGTCATTTAGCTAAAAAAAATCAGTAAATGCATGAAAAATAGCAAATGAAGTCAGAAAGGGTTGAAAATTGATGATGTGGATTTGAATGGTGCATGTTGAATGCACAAAAAGTCTGGAGTTGAAATAAGTTAAAAAAATGAAATGCCTTTGTAACATATGAGTTTTCTTTCGAAACCCTGATACTTCGAAAGAGATTGTCCATTTTGTACATGAAGTGCATCCAGTTTTTGCCGTAACCCCCTCAACTCTTTAGTACATGCTATTTGGTTGAAATTATGATACCATGCCAACTTTCAACCTTTTCAGAGTTCATTTGTACGACTTTTAAATTTCAGGCTCATTTAGCTAAAAAAAATCAATAAATGCATGAAAAATAGCAAATGAAGTCAGAAAGGGTTGAAAATTGATGATGTGGCTTTGAATGGTGCATGTTGAATGCACAAAAAGTCTGGAGTTGAAATAAGTTCAAAAAAATTGAAATACCTTTTGTAACATATGAGTTTTCATCCGAAACCCTCACTCTTCGAAAGAGATTGTCCATTTTGTACACGAAGTGCATCCAGTTTTTGCCGTAACTTTGTCAACTTTTTAGCACATGCTATTTGGGTGAAATGATGATACCAGGCCATCTTTCAACCTTTTAAGAGTTCATTTGTACTGCTTTTCAATTTCATGGTCATTTCGCTAAAAAATCAACAAATGCATGAAAAATAGCAAATGAAGTCAGAAAGGGTTGAAAATTGATGATGTGGCTTTGAATGGTGCATGTTGAATGCACAAAAAGTTTGGAGTTGAAATAAGTTAAAAAAATGAAATACATTTGTAACATATGAGTTTTCGTCAGAAACCCTGATAATTCGAAAGAGATTGTCCATTTTGTACACGAAGTGCATCCAGCTTTTGCCGTAACCCTCTCAACTCTTTAGCACATACTATGTGGGTGAAATGATGATACCATGGCAACTTTCAACCTTTTCAGAGTTCATTTGTGCTGCTTTTCAATTTCAGGGTCATTTAGCTAAAAAAAATCAGTAAATGCATGAAAAATAGCAAATGAAGTCAGAAAGGGTTGAAAATTGATGATGTGGATTTGAATGGTGCATGTTGAATGCACAAAAAGTCTGGAGTTGAAATAAGTTAAAAAAATGAAATGCCTTTGTAACATATGAGTTTTCTTTCGAAACCCTGATACTTCGAAAGAGATTGTCCATTTTGTACATGAAGTGCATCCAGTTTTTGCCGTAACCCTCTCAACTCTTTAGTACATGCTATTTGGTTGAAATTATGATACCATGCCAACTTTCAACCTTTTCAGAGTTCATTTGTACGACTTTTAAATTTCAGGCTCATTTAGCTAAAAAAATCAATAAATGCATGAAAAATAGCAAATGAAGTCAGAAAGGGTTGAAAATTGATGATGTGGCTTTGAATGGTGCATGTTGAATGCACAAAAAGTCTGGAGTTGAAATAAGTTCAAAAAAATTGAAATACCTTTTGTAACATATGAGTTTTCATCCGAAACCCTCACTCTTCGAAAGAGATTGTCCATTTTGTACACGAAGTGCATCCAGTTTTTGCCGTAACTTTGTCAACTTTTTAGCACATGCTATTTGGGTGAAATGATGATACCAGGCCATCTTTCAACCTTTTCAGAGTTCATTTGTACTGCTTTTCAATTTCATGGTCATTTCGCTAAAAAATCAATAAATGCATGAAAAATAGCAAATGAAGTCAGAAAGGGTTGAAAATTGATGATGTGGCTTTGAATGGTGCATGTTGAATGCACAAAAAGTTTGGAGTTGAAATAAGTTAAAAAAAATGAAATGCCTTTGTAACATATGAGTTTTCGTCCGAAACCCTGATACTTCGAAAGAGATTGTCCATTTTGTCTACGAAGTGGATCCAGTTTTTGCCGTAATCCTCTCAACTTTTTAGCACATGCTATGTGGGTGAAATGATGATACCATGCCAACTTTCAACCTTTTCAGAGTTCATTTGTGCTGCTTTTCAATTTCAGGGTCATTTAGCTAAAAAAAATCAGTAAATGCATGAAAAATAGCAAATGAAGTCAGAAAGGGTTGAAAATTGATGATGTGGCTTTGAATGGTGCATGTTGAATGCACAAAAAGTTTGGAGTTGAAATAGGTTTAAAAAAATGAAATGCATTGGTAACATATGAGTTTTCGTCAGAAACCCTGATAATTCGAAAGAGATTGTCCATTTTGTACACGAAGTGCATCCAGTTTTTGCCGTAACCCTCTCAACTCTTTAGCACATACTATGTGGGTGAAATGATGATACCATGGCAACTTTCAACCTTTTCAGAGTTCATTTGTGCTGCTTTTCAATTTCAGGGTCATTTAGCTAAAAAAAATCAGTAAATGCATGAAAAATAGCAAATGAAGTCAGAAAGGGTTGAAAATTGATGATGTGGATTTGAATGGTGCATGTTGAATGCACAAAAAGTCTGGAGTTGAAATAAGTTAAAAAAATGAAATGCCTTTGTAACATATGAGTTTTCTTTCGAAACCCTGATACTTCGAAAGAGATTGTCCATTTTGTACATGAAGTGCATCCAGTTTTTGCCGTAACCCTCTCAACTCTTTAGTACATGCTATTTGGTTGAAATTATGATACCATGCCAACTTTCAACCTTTTCAGAGTTCATTTGTACTGCTTTTAAATTTCAGGCTCATTTAGCTAAAAAAATCAATAAATGCATGAAAAATAGCAAATGAAGTCAGAAAGGGTTGAAAATTGATGATGTGGCTATGAATGGTGCATGTTGAATGCACAAAAAGTCTGGAGTTGAAATAAGTTCAAAAAAATTGAAATACCTTTTGTAACATATGAGTTTTCATCCGAAACCCTCACTCTTCCAAAGAGATTGTCCATTTTGTACACGAAGTGCATCCAGTTTTTGCCGTAACTTTGTCAACTTTTTAGCACATGCTATGTGGGTGAAATGATGATACCAGGCCATCTTTCAACCTTTTCAGAGTTCATTTGTACTGCTTTTCAATTTCATGGTCATTTCGCTAAAAAATCAATAAATGCATGAAAAATAGCAAATGAAGTCAGAAAGGGTTGAAAATTGATGATGTGGCTTTGAATGGTGCATGTTGAATGCACAAAAAGTTTGGAGTTGAAATAAGTTAAAAAAATGAAATACATTTGTAACATATGAGTTTTCGTCAGAAACCCTGATAATTCGAAAGAGATTGTCCATTTTGTACACGAAGTGCATCCTGTTTTTGCCGTAACCCTCTCCACTCTTTAGCACATGCTATGTAGGTGAAATGATGATACCATGCCACTTTCAACCTTTTCAGAGTTCATTTGTACTAATTTTCAATTTCAGGGTCATTTAGCTAAAACAAATCGGTAAATGCGTGAAAAATACCAAATGAAGTCAGAAAGGGTTCAAAATTGATGATGTAGCTTTGAATGGTGCATGTTGAATGCACAAAAAGTCTGGAGTTGAAATAAGTTAAAAAATGAAATGCCTTTTGTAATATATGAGTTTTCATCCGAAACCCTGATACTTCGAAAGAGATTATCCATTTTGTACACGAAGTTCATCCAGTTTTTTCCGTAAGCCTCTCAACTTTTTAGCACATGCTATGTGGGTGAAATTATGATACCATGCCAACTTTCAACCTTTTCAGCGTTCAGTTGTACTGCTTGTCAATTTCAGGGTCATTTAGCTAAAATAATCCGTAAATGCATGAAAAATAGCAAATTAAGTCAGAAAGGGCTGAAAATTGATGATGTGGCTTTGAATGGTGCATGTTAAATGCACAGAAAGTTTGGAGTTGAAATAACTTAAAAAAAAATGAAATGGGTTTATAACATATGATTTTTCGTCCGAAACCCTGATACTTCGAAAGAGATTGTCCATTTTGTCCACGAAGTGGATCCAGTTTTTGCCGTAATCCTCCCAACTTTTTAGCACATGCTATGTGGGTGAAATGATGATACCATGCCAACTTTCAACCTTTTCAGAGTTCATTTGTGCTGCTTTTCAATTTCAGGGTCATTTAGCTAAAAAAAATCAGTAAATGCATGAAAAATAGCAAATGAAGTCAGAAAGGGTTGAAAATGGATGATGTGGATTTGAATGGTGCATGTTGAACGCACAAAAAGTCTGGAGTTGAAATAAGTTAAAAAAATGAAATGCCTTTGTAACATATGAGTTTTCTTTCAAAACCCTGATACTTCGAAAGAGATTGTCCATTTTGTACATGAAGTGTATCCAGTTTTTGCCGTAACCCTCTCAACTCTTTAGTACAGGCTATTTGGGTGAAATTATGATACCATGCCAACTTTCAACCTTTTCAGAGTTCATTTGTACTGCTTTTAAATTTCAGGCTCATTTAGCTAAAAAAAACAATAAATGCATGAACAATAGCAAATGAAGTCAGAAAGGATTGAAAATTGATGATGTGGTATTGAATGGTGCATGTTGAATGCACAAAATGTCTGTAGTTGAAATGAGTTAAAAAAATTGAAATACCTTTTGTAACATATGAGTTTTCATCCGAAAGCGTCATTCTTCGAAAGAGATTGTCCATTTTGTACACGAAGAGCATCCTGTTTTTGCGGCAACCTTGTCAACTTTTTAGCACATGCTATGTGGGTGAAATGATGATACCATGCCAACTTTGAACCTTTTCAGAGTTCATTTGTACTGCTTTTCAATTTCAGGGTCATTTAGCTAAAAAAAATAAGTAAATGCATGAAAAATAGCAAATGAAGTCAGAAAGGGTTGAAAATTAATGATGTGACTTTGAATGGTGCATGTTGAATGCACAAAAAGTCAGGAGTTGAAACAAGTTAAAAAAATGAAATGCCTTTGTAACATATGAGTTTTCGTCCGAAACCCTGATACTTCGAAAGAGATTGTCCATTTTGTACACGAAGTGCATCCAGTTTTTGCCGTAACCCAATCAACTTTTTAGCACATGCTATGTGGGTGAAATGATGATACCAGGCCAACTTTCAACCTTTTTAGAGTTCATTTGTACTGCTTTTCAATTTAATGGTCATTTAGCTAAAAATTCAGTAAATGCATTAAAAATAGCAAATGAGGTCAGAAAGGTTTGAAAATTGATGATGTGGCTTTGAATGGTGCATGTTGAATGCACAAAAAGTGTCTTGAGTTTGAAATAAGTTAAAAAATTAAGGCCTTTTGTCAAATATATGATTTTTCATCCGAAACCCTAATACTTCGAAGAGATTGCCATTTTTGTAACACGAAGTGCATCCAGTTTTTTGCCGTAAGCCTCTCACCTTTTTAGCACATGCATGATTGGGTGAAATTATGATACCATGCCAACTTTCAACCTTTTCAGTAGTTCATTTGTACTGCTTTTCTTTCAGGGGTCATTTGCTAATAATATATCAGTAAATGCATGAAATAAATAGAGTTAGAAATGGCTAATTGAGATTTGGCTTTGAGATGGTGCATGATTTAAATCCACAAAAGTTGGAGTTAAATAAGTTTTAAAGAAAATGAAATGCCTTTGTACCTGATGATTTTTCGTCCGAACCCTGACTACTTCGAAAGAGATTGTCCCATTTTGTACTACGAAGTTCCATCTTTTTGCCGATAATCCTCTCAACTTTTTAGCACCATGCTATGTGGGTGAAATGAGGATACCAATCCACTTTCAAACCTTTTCAAAGAGTTCATTTGTGCTGTTTTAATTATCACTGGTCATTAGCTAAAAAAATCAGTAAATGCATGAAAAATACAAAGTGAAGTAGAAAGGTTGAAAATTTGATGATGTGGCCCTTTGAAATGGTGTCATGTTTGAACACAACAAAAAGTCTTTGAGTTACCATAGGTTTCAAAACGACAAAATCAATCCTGGTACCATATGAGTTTTAGCCGTCAGTAAACCCTGATACTTCGAAAGAGATTGTCCAATTTGTATACAATTCATGCAGTTTTCTGCCGTAACCCTCTCAACTCTTTAGCACATAGCATGTGGGTGAAATGATGATACCATGGCAACTTTTTCAACGCTTCTTCAGATTCAATCTGAGTGCTTTTCAATTTCAGGTCATTTAGTTCAAAAAAATCAGTAAATTCATGAAAAACTACACATGAAGCTCTATAGAGGTTGAAATTGATATGTGGATTTGAAGGTTCATGTTTGCACAAAAAAGTCTGGAGTTGAAAAGTTCAAACAAATGAAATGCCCTTTGTCACATGATGAGTTTTTTCTCGAACCCGATACTTCGAAGATATTGTCCCATTTTGTACACCGAGTGCATCCAGTTTTCATGCCGGAACCCCCTCAAATCTTTTAAGCACATGCCTATTTGTTGAAATTATATACCATGCCCAACTTTCAACCTTCAGAGTTCAATTTGTTCTCTTTAATTTCAGGCTCATTATAAAGTCTCAAAAAAACAGTAATGCCTGAAAAATAACAGATGAAAGTCGAAAGGTCTGAAAATTATGATGGGCTTTGAATGTGTTCATTTTGAACACAAACACGTCTGGAGTATGTAAATAAAGTTCAAAAATATGAAAATCCTTCTTGTAACATATGATTTTCATCCGAAACCCACATCTTCGAAAGGAATTGGCCTTTGTACACGAATTGCATCCAGTTTTGTGCCCGTAACCCCTTCACTTTATAGCGACATGCATTTGGGCGAAAGATATTTCCAGCCATCTTCAACCTCTTTAACAGAGTTCTTTGTCAGTGCTTTTCAATTTCATGGTCATTCAGCTAAAAAATCTCATGAATCAGAGAAAATACAAGATGATTAGAACGGGTTTGGAAAATTGATTATTTGGCTTTAATGGTTTCATGTTGAATCCAAAAGTTCTGGAGTTATAATAGTTAAAAAAAATAAAACATCTTGTAACATGTGAGTTTTCCGTCAACGAACCCTGATAACTTCGAAGAGATTGTCCTTTGTACCGAAGTGCATCCCAGTCATTTTTTGCCGTAACCCTCTCAACTCTTTAGCACATGCTATGTGGTGAAATGATGATTCATGCAACTTTTCACCCTTCCAGGGTCATTGTGCTGCTTTTATTTCTAGGGTCTTTCAGCTAACCAAAAAAATCATAAATGCATGAAAATGCAAGATGTAAGTTAAAAGGGGTTAAAATTGGATGATGTGGATTTTAGAATGGTGCATTTAACACACAAAAGTCGGAGTTTTAAATAATTCAAAAAAAATGAAATGCCCTTTGTAACAGATTAGTTTCTTCCGAAACCTGATACTATCGAAGAGATGTCCATGTTTGTACACTATGCATCCAGTTTTGTGCCATTAACCCTCTCACTCTTTAGCACATGCATGTGGGTGAATGATGAACCATGCCAATTTTCAACCTTTCTCAGAGTTCATCTGTACAGTGCTTTTCATGTCAGGTCACTTTATGCTCAAAAAAATCAGTAAGACAAGATGAGAATAATACAAAGATAAGTATGAAAGGGTTGAATTGATGATGTGCTTTGAATGGTGTCATGTTGAACGAACACAAAGTGCGGGAGTTAAATAAGTTCAAAAAAAATGAATACCTCTTTGTAATACGTGAGTTTTCTATCCGAACCCTGATACTTCTGTCAAAGAGATTGTCCTATTTTGTACACGAAGTGCATCCTGTTTTTGCCATACCCCTCTCAACTTTTTAGCACATGCAGTTGGGGTGAAATGATGTATTTACCATGCCAATCATTTCAACCTTTCAGATTCATTGACTGATCTTTTCAATTTCTGGGCATTTATCTACAAAAAATCAGTATGCATGAAAAATAGCAGATGAAGCTGAAAGGGTGTAAATTAATGATGTGGCTTTTGAATGGTTCAGTGTTGAAGCACAAAACGTCATGGAGTTGAAACTAAGTAAAAAATGAAATCCTCTTTGTAACATATGATTTTCCGCTAACACCTGATCCTTCGAAAGAGAATTGTCGTCCATTTTTGTACCGAGTGATCAGTTTTGCCGTAATCCCTCTCAACTTTTTAGAACATGCTATGTGGTGAAATGAGAAGACCATGCCAATTTCAACCTTTCAGAGTCACTTTGAACGTTTTCATTTCATGGGTCATTTACTTCAAAAAAATGGTAAATGCATGAAAAATACACAGATTAAGTTAGAAAGGGTTGAAATTGATGATGTTGGCTTTGAATGTCTTTGAAGCCACAAAAAGAAGTTGGAGTTAAAATAAGTTCAAAAACTAAATGCCTCTTGTATCATGAGGTTTTCTCCGAACCACACTATAATGTCGAAACGAGATTGTCCCATTTTGTACACGAGTGCATCCAGTTTCTGGCCGTACCCTCTCAACTTTTCGTTACACATGCTATGTGGGTGAAAATAATATACATTGCCACTTTCAACCTTTCAAGTTCATTTGTAAGCCTTTTCAATTTATTCAGGGTCATTTAGCTACAAAATCCGTAAATGCATTAAAATACAATAAGTAAAGGGCTGAAATTGAATGATTGGCTTGAAGGTGTCATGTTGAACTATACACAAAGTCTATATGTTAATAAGTTCAAAAAAAATGGAATCCTTTTTGAACATATGATGTTTTCGTCCGAAACCCTGGATACTTCTAAGAGATTGGTCCATTTTTCCTACGAAGTGGCATCCATTTCCGTAACCCTCTCAACTTTTTAGCACATGCTATGTGGGTGAAATGAATGATACCATGCCACATTTCAACCTTTTCAGAGTTCATTGTGAATGCTTTTCAATTTCGGGTCATTTCATCTCAAAACAATCATATAATGCATGAAAAATAGACAATTAGATGAAATTCGAAAGGGTTTGAAAAATTTATGATGTGGCCTTTATGTGCATTTGAACTGACACAAAAAGTTTGGAGTTACTATAGTTACAAAAAATGAAATCATTTGTAACACTGAGTTTTGTTTTCGTCGAACCCCTGGTATTCGAAAGAGATTGTCCATTTTGTACAACGACGTGCATCCAGGTTTGTTTTGCGTAAACCCTCTCAACTTTGCAGCAACATGATGTGGGTGAAATTATGAGTACCCTGCCATTTTCAACCTCTTCAGAGTTCATTTGCAAGTCTTTTAATTTCAGGGTCAGTATGCTCAAAAAAATTCAGTAAATAGCATAAAAATACAAAAGTGAAGTAGAAAGGGTGAAAATTGTGATGTGGGATTTGAATGGTTCATGTTGAATGCACAAAAACGTCTGGAGTTCAAATAATTCAAAAAAAGAAATGCCCTTTGTGTAACCATATGAGTTTTCTTTCGAAACCCTGATACTTCAAAGAGATTGTCCTTTTGTACATAGAAGTGCATCCGTTTTTTCCCGTAACCCTCTCAACTTTTAGACAATGCTATTGTGGTTGAATTAATGATACCATGCCAATCAACTTTCAACACCTTTTCAGAGTCATTTGACGCTTTTAAATTTCAGGTCATTTAGCTAAAAAAAAATCAATAAATGCATGAAAATACAAATGAAGTCAGAAAGGTGAAAATTGATGAGTGTGGCTTTGAATGGTGCATGTTTGAAGCACAAAAAGTCTGGAGTTGAAATAAGTTAAAAATTGAAATCCTTTGTAACATATGAGTTTTCTGCCGAAACCCTCATACTTCGAAGCATTGTCCATTTGTACAACGAAGTGCATCCATTTTTTTGCCGTAACTTTCTACTTTTTACAGCCATGGCTATTGGGTTAAATTGATGATACCATGCCCTTTCAACCTTTTAAGAGTTCATTTGTACTGCTTTTTTCAATTTCATGGTCATTTCGCTAAAAATCATAAATGCATGAAAAATAGCAATGAAGTCAGAAAGGTTGAAAATAATTGATGATGTGGCTTTGAATGGTGCATGTTAATGCACAAAAAAGTTTGGAGTTAAATAAGTTCAAAAAAATGAAAACCTTGTAACATATGAGTTTTCGTCAAAACCCTGATAATTCGAAAGAGATTGCCATTTGTACACGAATGCATCCCATTTTTGCCGTAAACCCTCTCAACTCTTTCACATCTATTGGGTGAAATATGATACCATGCACTTTCAACCTTTTTCAGAGTTCATTTGTCTGAGCTTTTCAATTTCACAGGTCCATTTTAGCTAAAAAATCAGTAATGCATGAAAATAGCAAATAAAGATAACAGAAAGGTTGAAATTGATGATGTGGTTTGAATGGTGTCATTTGAATGCACAAAAAGTCTGGATGAAATAAGTTTGTTAAAAAAATGAAGGCCTTGTAACATTGAGTTTTCTTCGAAACCCTGATACTTCGAAAGAATGGTCCATTTGTACAGAAGTGCATGCATTTTTTTTCGCTAACCCTCTCAACTCTTTAGAACATCTATTGTGGTTTGAATTATGATACCATGCCACTTTCATCACCTTTCAGAGTTCATTTGTACTTGCTTTTTAATTTCAGGTCATTTAGCTAAAAAAAATCAGTAAATGCATAGAAAATAGCAAATGAAGTCAGAAAGGGTGAAATTGATGATGTGCTTGAATGGTGCCAGTGTGAATGCACAAAGTCTGGAGTTGAAATAAGTTCAAAAAATTGAACAAATCCCTTTGTAACATATGAGTTTTCTCCGAAACCCTACTTTTTCCAAAGAGATTGTCCATTTTGTACACGAAGTGCCTCCAGTTTTTGCCGTAACCCTTTCAACTTTTTAGCACATGCTATGTGGGTGAATATGATACCCACCATTTCCAACCTTTTCAGAGTTCATTTGACTAGCTTTTCATTTTCATCGGTCATTTGCTCAAAAATCATAAATGCTGAAAAATACAAATGAAGCAGAAAGGGTTGAATTGATGATGTGGTCTTTGAATGTGCATTTGAATGCACAAAAAGTCTGGAGTTGGTAAAATAAAAAATGAAATACTTTGGTAAACATATGAGTTTCGTCAGAAACCCTGATATTCGAAAGAGATTTTCCATTTTTGTACACGAAGTGCATCCTTTTGGCGTACCCCTCTCATTTAGCACATCTATGTGGGTGAAATGATTATACCATGCATTTCAACCTTTTCAGAGTTCATTTGTACTTTTTCATTTCAGGGTCATTAGCTAAACAAATCGAGTACATGCGAAAATCAAATAAGTCAGAAAGGGTAAAATTGATGATGTGGCTTTGAATGGTGCATTTGAATGCACACAAAGTTGGAGTTGAAATAGTTAAAAAAAATGCCTTTTGTAATATGAGTTTTCGTCCGACCCTGATACTTCGAAAGAGATTATCCATTTGGTACACGAGTCATCCAGTTTTTCCGTAACCTCTCAACTTTTTAGCACATGCTATGTGGGTGATTATGATACCATGCCTTTCAACCTTTTTCAGGTTCATTGTATGCTTCATTTGCAGGTCATTAGCTAAAATAATGTAAATGCATGAAAATACAAATAAGTCAGAAAGAGGGTGGAAAATTGATGATGTGGCTTTGAATGGTGCATGTTAATGCACAAGTCTGGAGTTGAAATTCATAAAAAAAAAGGAATGGTTTTACATATGAGTTTTTCGTCCGAAACCCTGATACACTTCGAAAGAGTTGTCCATTTGTCACACGAAGTGATCCAGTTTTTGCCGAACCTACTCAACTTTTTAGCACATGCTATGTGGGGAAATGATGAACCATGCCAACTTCAACCTTTTTCTTCAGAGTTTCATTTGTAGCTGCTTTTCAATTTCATCAGTGTCAGTTCTAAAAAAAAATCAATAAATGCTGAAAAATAGCAAATGAAGTCAGAAACGGTTGAAATTGATGATGTGGTGCTTGAATGGTGCATGTTGAACGCAACCAAAAGTCTGGTTGAAATAAGTTAAAAAATGAAATGCCTTTGTAACTATGATTTTCTTCAAACCCTGATACTTCGAAAGAGATTGTCCATTTTGTACAGAAGTGTCATCAGTTTTTGCCTAACCCTCTCACTCTTTAGACATGCTATTTGGTGAATTGATGATACCATGCCACTTTCAACCTCTTCAGAGTTCATTTGTACGGCTTTTTTAATTTCAGTCATTAGCTAAAAAAACAATATGCAGAAAATAGCAAATGAAGTCAGAAAGTTGAAAATTGATGATGTGGTTGAATGGTGCATGTTATGCACAAAATATGTCCTGTAGTTGAAATAGTTAAAAAATGAAATCCTTTTGTAACATATGAGTTTTCTCGAAAGCTCATCTTTCGAAAGAGAGTGTCCATTTTGTACACGAGAGGCATTGCCTTTTGCTTGCCACCTTGTCATTTTTAGCAACATGCTATGTGGGGTAAATGATGATACCGCCAATCTTTAACCTTTTCAGAGTTCTTTGTACTCTTTCAATTTCAGGGTCATTTAGTAAAAAAAATATAAATGCATGAAAAATACAATGAATATAAAGGGTTGAAATTAATGATGTGACTTGATGGTGCATGTTTAAGCACACAAAAGTCGGAGTTGAAACAAGTTAAAAATTGAAATGCCTTTGTAACATATGATTTTTTCATCTGAAACCCTGATACTTCGAAAGAGATTGTCCATTTTGTACCGAAGAATCCATTTTTTGCCGTAACCCATCAACTTTTTAGCACACTGCTATTGTGGTGAAATGATGATACCAGGCCACTTTCACCTTTTTAGAGTTTCATTTGTATGCTTTTCAATTTCAGGTCATTTTAGCTAAAAAATCGTAAATCATCAAAAATAGCAATGAATCAGAAAGGTTTGAAAATTGATGATGTGGCTTTGTGGTGCATGTTGAAATGTAAACAAAAAGTTTGGAGTTGAAATAATTTTAAAAAAATGAAATCCTTTGTAACATTGAGTTTTCGTCATAAACCCTGATATCGAAAGAGATTGTCCATTTTGTCACGAAGTGCATCCAGTTTGCGTACCTCACCCTCTCACTTTTAGCACATGCTTTGTGGGTGAAATGATGATACCATCAATTTCAACCTTTTCAGAGTTCATTTGTACTACTTTTCAATTCAGGTCATTTAGCTCAAAAAAATCGTAAATGCATGAAAAAACAAATGAAGTCAGAAAGGGTTGAAAATTGTGATGTGCTTTGAATGGTGTCAAGTTGAACGACACAAAAAGTCTGGAGTTGAAATAAGTTCAAAAAATAGAAATGCTCTCTTGAACTAATGAGTTTTTCACCGAAACCCTGATACTTCAAAGAGATTTGTCCATTTTGACACGAGTGCATCCAGTTTTTGCCGTACACCTCTCAACTTTTTAGCACATCTGTGTGGGTGAAATGATGAATACCTTCCACTTTCAACCTTTCAGAGTTCTTTGTGACTGCTTTTCAATTTCAGGGTCTTTCAGCTAAAAAATCATAAATGCATGAAAACTAGCAAATAAGTCAGAAAGGGTGAAAATTGATGAGTGGCTTTAATGGTGCATGTTTAATGCCACAAAAGTTTGTAGTTGAATAAGTTAAAAAAATGAAATCTTTGTAACATATGAGTTTTCGTCCGAAACCCTGATACTATCGAAAGAATTGTCCATTTTGTACACGAAGTGCTCCGTTTTGCCGTAACCTCTCAACTTTTTAGCACATGCAATGTGGTGAAATGATGATACCAGGCAACTTTCAACCTTTTCAGAGTTCATTTGTACTCTTTCAATTTCAGGGTCATTTAGCTAAAAAAATCGTAAATGCTCTGAAAAAATACAAATGAAGTCAAGAAAGGGTTTGAAAATTGATGATGTGTGTTTGAATGGGTCATGTTGAAAAGCACAAAAAGTCTGGAGTTGAACTAAGTTAAAAAATAATGCCTTTTGTAATATATGAGTTTTCATCGAAACCGGATACTCTCGAAGAGATTGTCCATTTGTACACTAGTGCATCCAGTTTTTCCGTAACCCTCTCAACTTCTTAGTACACATGGCTATGTGGGTGAAATTATATACCATGCCAATTTCAACTTTTCAGAGTTCATCTGTACCAGTGCTTTTAATTTCAGGTCATTTAGCTAAAATAATCTAAATGCATGAAAATAGCAAATAAGTCAGAAAGGGTTGAAAATTGATGATGTGGCTTTGAATGGTGCATGTGGAACTCCAAAATTGTCTGGTTGAAATGAGTAAAAAAATTGAAATCTTTTGTAACCATTGAGTTTTCCATCCGAACCCTATCTTCGAAAGAGGATTGTCCATTTTGTACACAGTGGATCCATTTTTTGCCGTAACCTGCTCAAACTTTTTTAGCATGCTATGTGTGGTGAAATGATGATTACCAGCCAACTTTCAACCTTTTCAGAGTTCTATTCTGTGATGCTTTAATTTTCAGGGTCATTTAGCTCTAAAAAAATCAAGTAAATGCATGAAAAATAGCAATGAGTCAGAAAGGGTTGAAAATTGATGATGGGCTTTGATGGTGCATGTTGAATGCACAAAAAGTCGGAGTTGAAATAAAGTTAAATGAAATGCCTTTGTAACATATGAGTTTTCGTCGAAACCCTGATACTTCGAAGAGATTGTCCATTTGTACACGAAGTTGATCCAGTTTTTGCCGTAACCCTCTCAACCTTTTAGCACATAGCTATGTGGGTGAATGATGATACCATGCCAACTTTCAACCTTTTCAGAGTTCATTTGTACAGCTTTTCAATTTCAGGTCATTTAGCTAAAAAAAATCAGTAAATGCATGAAAATAGCAAAGAAGTCAGAAAGGGTGAAAATTGATGATGTGGCTTTGAATGGTGCATGTTGAATGCACAAAAAGTCTTGGAGTGAAATAAGTAAAAAAAAAATAGCTTTGTAACTATGAGTTTTCGTCGAAAACCCTATACTTCAAAGAGATTGGTCCATTTTGTACAGATGAAGTGCTCATTTTTTGCCGTCCCCTCTCAACTTTTAGCACATGCTATTGTGGGTGAATGATGATACCATGCCAACTTTAACCTTTTCAGAGTTCATTTGCGCTTTCAATTTCAGGGTCATTTAGCAAAAAAATAGTAAATGCATGAAAAATAAAAATGAAGTCAGAACGTTGAAAATTGAATGTGGCTTTGAATGGTGCATGTTGAAGCACAAAAAGTCGGAGTGAAACAAGTTAAAAAATGAAATGCCTTTGTAACATATGAGTTTTCGTCCGAACCCTGATACTTCGAAAGAGATTGTCCATTTGTACACGAAGTGCATCCAGTTTTTTGCGTAACCCTCAACTTTTTAGCACATGCTATGTGGGTTGAATGATGATACCAGGCCAACTTTCAACTTTTCAGAGTTCATTTGTCTGCTTTTCAATTGATGGTCATTTAGCTAAAAAATCAGTAAATGCATTAAAAAATAGCAAATGAAGTCAGAAAGGGTTGAAAATTGATGATGTGGCTTTGAATGGTGCATGTTGAATGCACAAAAGTTTGGAGTTGAAATAATTAAAAAAATGAAATCGCATTTGTAACATATGAGTTTTCGTCAGAAACCCTGATAATTCGAAAGAGATTGTCCATTTTGTAACACAAGTGCATCCAGTTTTGCCGTAACCTCTCAACTCTTTAGCACAGCTATGTGGGTGAAATGATGTACCATGCCAACTTTCAACCTTTTCAGAGTTCATTTGTACTTTTCAATTTCAGGGTCATTTAGCTAAAAAATCGTAAATGCATGAAAATACAATGAAGTCAAAAGGGTTGAAAATTGATGATGTGGCTTTGAATGGTCATGTTGAACGCACAAAAAGTCTGGAGTTGAAATAAGTTAAAATGAAATGCCTTTTGTAATATGAGTTTTCTCGAAACCCTAATACTTCGAAAGAGATTGTCCATTTTGTACACGAAGTGCATCCAGTTTTTGCCGTAACCTCTCACTTTTTAGCACATGCTATGTGGTGAAATTTGAATACCATGCCAACTTTCAACCTTTTCAGAGTATTTGTACTACTGCTTTTCATTTCAGGGTCATTTAGCTAAAAAATCGTAAATGCATGAAAAATAGCAAATAGTCAGAAAGGGTGAAATTGATGATGTGGCTTTGAATGGTGCATGTTTAACACACAAAAAGTTTGGAGTTGAAATAAGTTAAAAAAATGAAATGCCTTTGTAACATATGAGTTTTCTCCGAAACCCTGTACTTCGAAAGAGATTGTCCTTTTGTACTACGAAGTGACCAGTTTTTGCCGTAATCCTCTCAACTTTTAGCACATGCTATTGTGGGTGAATGATGATACCATGCCAACTTTCAACCTTTTCAGAGTTCATTTGTCTGCTTTCAATTTTCAGGGTCATTAGCTAAAAAAAATCAGTAAATGCATGAAAAATAGCCAAATGAAGTCAGAAAGGGTTGAAAATTGATGATGTGGCTTTGAATGGTGCATTTGAACTGCACAAAAATTCTGGAGTTGAAATAAGTTTAAAAAAATGAAAATCTTGTAACATATGAGTTTTTCGTCAGAACCCTGAATATTCGAAAGAGATTGTCCATTTTGTACACGAAGTGCATCCTTTTTTGCCGTAACCCTCTCACCTCTTTAGCACATACATGTGGGTGAAATGATATACCATGCCAACTTTCAACCTTTTCAGAGTTCATTTGTAGCTGCTTTTCAATTTCAGGGTCATTTAGCTAAAAAAAAACAGTAAATGCATGAAAAATGAAATGAAGTCAGAAAGGTTTGAAAATTGATGATGTGGTTTGAATGGTGCAGGTTGAAGCACAAAAGTCTGGAGTTGAAATAAGTTAAAAAATAATGCTTTTGTAACATATGAGTTTTCCTGAAACCCTGATACTTCGAAAGAGATTGTCCATTTTGTACATGAAGTGCATCCAGTTTTTGCCTTACCCTCTCAACTCTTAGTACATGCTATTTGGGTGTGAAATTATGATACCATGCCAACTTTCAACCTTTCAGAGTTCATTTGTACTGCTTTTAACATTTCAGGTCATTTAGCTAAAAATCAATAAATGCATGAAAAAATAGCAAATGAAGTCAGAAAGGTTTGAAAATTGATGATGTGGCTTTGAATGGTGCTGTTGAATGCACAAAAAGTCTGGAGTTGAATAAGTCAAAAAATGAAATCCCTTTGTAACATATGAGTTTTCGTCAGAAACCCTGATAGTCGAAAGAGATTGTCCATTTTGTACACGAAGTGCATCCAGTTTTGCCCGTTACCCTCTCAACTTTTAGCACATCTATGTGGGTGAAATGATATCTACCATGGCAACTTTCAACCTTTTCAGAGTTCATTTGTGCTGCTTTTCAATTTCAGGGTCATTAGCTAAAAAAAATCAGTAAATGCATGAAAATAGCAAATGAAGTCAGAAAGGGTTGAAATGATGATGTGGTTTGAATGTGCATGTTGAATGCACAAAAGTCTGGAGTTGAAATAAGTTAAAAAAATGAAATGCCTTTGTAACATATGATTTCTTAAAACCTGATACTTCGAAAGAGATTGTCCATTTTGTACAGAAGTGATCCAGTTTTTGCCGTAACCCTCTCAACTCTTTAGCACATGTCTATTGGGTGAAATGATGATACCATGCCAACTTTCAACCTTTTCAGAGTTCATTTGTACTCGCTTTCAAATTTCAGGGCTCTTAGCTAAAAAAAAAAACAATAAATGCAGAGAAATACAAATGAAGTCAGAAAGGTTAAAAATTGATGATGTGGTTGAATGGTGCAGTTTGAATCACAAAGTCTGGAGTTAAATAGTTAAAAAATTGAAATGCCTTTTGTAACATATGAGTTTTCATCCGAAACGCATTCTTCGAAAGAGATTGTCCATTGTGTACACGAAGGCATCCAGTTTTTGCGTGCAAGCCTTTCAACTTTTAGACATGCTATGTGGGTGAAATTTGATACCATGCCAACTTTCAACCTTTTAGAGTTCATTGTACTGCTTTTCAATTTCAGGGTCATTTAGCTAAAAACATGTAAATGCATGAAAAATAGCAAATGAAGTCGAAAGGGTTGAAAATTAATGTGTGCTTGAATGGTGCATGTTGATGCACACAAAAGTTGGAGTTGAAAAAGTTAAAAAAATGAAATGCTGTTTAACATATGAGTTTTCGTCCGAAACCCTGGATACTTCGAAGAGATTGTCCATTTTGTACAACGAGTGCATCCAGTTTTTGCCGAACCCTCAACTTTTATCACATGCTATGTGGGTTAAATGATGATACCATGCCAACTTTCAACCTTTTAGAGTTCATTTGTACTTGCTTTTCAATTTTGGTCATTAGCTAAAAAATCATAAATGCATGAAAAATAGCAAATGAAGTCAGAAAGGTTTGAAAATTGATGATGTGGCTTTGAATGGTGCATGTTGAAGCACAAAAAGTCTGGAGTTGAAATAAGTTAAAAAAAATGAAATGCTTTGTAACATATGAGTTTTTCTCCGAAACCCTGATACTTCGAAAGAGATTGTCCATTTTGTACACAAGTGCATCCAGTTTTTGCCGTAACCCTCTCAACTCTTTAGCACATGCTATGTGGGTGAAATTTGTACCCATGCCAACTTTCAACCTTTTCAAGTTCTTTGTACTGCTTTTAATTTCAGGTCATTTAGCTAAAAAAATCATAAATGCATGAAAAATAGCAAATGAAGTCAGAAAAGGGTTGAAAATTGTGATGTGGCTGAATGGCATGTTGAAGCACAAAAGTCTGAGTTAAATAAGTTAACAAATTGAAATCCTTTTGTAACATATGAGTTTTCTCCGAAACCCTGATACTTCGAAAAGATTGTCCATTTTGTCACAGAAGTGCATCCAGTTTTTGCCTGTAACCTCTCACTTTTTTAGCACATGCTGTGTGGGTGAAATTATGATCCCATCCAACTTCAACCTTTTCAGAGTTCATTTGTACATGCTTTTCATTTCAAGGGTCATTTAGCTAAAAAAATCAATGTAATGCATGAAAATAGCAAATGAAGTCAGAAAGGGTGAATTGATGATGTGGCTTTGAATGGTGCATGTTGAAATGCACAAAAAGTGTTGAGTTGAAATAAGTTAAAAAAATGAAATGCCTTTGTAACATATGAGTTTTCGTCGAAACCCTGATCTTCGAAAGAGATTGTCCATTTTGTACACGAAGTGCATCCAGTTTTTGCCGTAACCTCTCAACTTTTTAGCACATGCTATGTGGTGAAATGATGATACCATGCCAACTTTCAACCTTTTCACAGTTCATTTGTGTGCTTTTCAATTTCATGGTCATTAGCTAAAAAATCAGTAAATGCATGAAAAATAGCAAATGAAGTCAGAAAGGGTTGAAAATTGATGAGTGGTGTTGAATGGTGCATGTTGATGACCACAAAAAGTCTGGAGTGAAATAAGTTAAAAAATGAAATGCCTTTGTAAATATGAGTTTTCTCGAAACCCTGATACTTCGAAAGGATTGTCCATTTGTACGGAGTGCCATCCGTTTTTGCCGTAACCTCTCAATCTTTTAGACATGCTATGTGGTGTGTTGAAATTATGATACCAGCAAACTTTCAACCTTTTCAGAGTTCATTGTGTACTGCTTTTCAATTTCAGGCATCTTAGCTAAAAACAAATCAATTAATGCATGAAAAATAGCAAATGAAGTCAAAGGGTTGAAAATTGATGATGTGGCTTTGAATGGTGCATGTTGAACGCAACAAAAGTCTGGAGTTGAAATAAGTTAAAAATGAAATCCTTTTGAACATATGAGTTTTCATCCGAAAACCCTGATCTTCGAAAGAGATTGTCCATTTTGACGAAGTGCATCCAGTTTTGCCGTAACCCTTCAAACTTTTTAGCACATTCTATGTGGGTGAAATGATGATACCATGCCAACTTCAACCTTTTCAGAGTTCATTGTACTGCTTTCAATTTCAGGTCATTTAGCTAAAAAAATAAGTAAATGCATGAAAAATAGCAAATGAAGTCAGAAAGGGTTGAAAATTGATGATGGGTTTTGATGGTGCATTGTTGACGCACAAAAATCGGAGTTGAAATAAGTTAAATGAAATCCTTGTAACATATGAGTTTTCTCGAACCCTGATACTTCGAAAGAGATTGTCCATTTTGTACGTGAAGTGATCCAGTTTTTGCCGTAACCCTCTCAACTTTTAGACATCTATGTGGGTGAAATTATACCATGCCAACTTTCAACCTTTTCAGAGTTCATTTGTACTGCTTTTCAATTTCAGGCTCATTTAGCTAAAAAAACAAGTAATGCATGAAAATAGCAAATGAAGTCAGAAAGGGTTGAAATTGATGATGTGGCTTTGATGGTGCATTGAACGCACAAAATGTCTGGAGTTGAAATAAGTTAAAAAATGAAATACCTTTTGTAACATATGAGTTTTCCCGAAAGCTGTCATTCTTCGAAAGAGATTGTCCATTTGTACACAGTGCACATCCGTTTTTGCGGCAACCCTTGTCAACTTTTTAGTCACATGCTATGTGGGTGAAATGATATACCATGCCAACTTTCAACCTTTTCAGAGTTCATTTGTACGCTGCTTTTCAATTTCAGGGCCATTTAGCTAAAAAAATAAGTAAATGCATGAAAAATAGCAAATGAGTCAGAAAGGGTTGAAATTATGATGTGGCTTTGAATGGTGCATGTTGAATGCACACAAAGTCAGGAGTTGAAAAAGTTAAAAAAAATGAAATGCCTTTGTAACATATGAGTTTTCGCGTCGAAACCCTGATACTTCGAAAGAGATTGTCCATTTTGTACACGAAGTGCATCCAGTTTTTGCCGTAATCCTCTCAACTTTTAGCACATGCTATGTGGGTGAAATGATGAATCCATGCCAACTTTCAACCTTTTCAGAGTTTCATTTTGTACTCTTTCAATTTCAAGGGCTCATTAGCTAAAAAATAAGTAAATGCATGAAAAATACACAATGAAGTCAGAAAGGGTTAAAATTGATGATGTGGCTTTGAATGGTGCATGTTGAAGCACAAAAGTCTGAGTTGAAATAAGTTAAAAAATGAAATGCCTTTGTAAATATGAGTTTTCTCCGAAACCCTAATACTTCGAAAGAGATTGTCCATTTTGTACACGAAGTGCATCCAGTTTTGCCGTAACCTCTCAACCTTTTTAGCACATGCTATGTGGGTGAAATATGATACCATGCCAACTTTTCAACCTTTTCAGAGTTCATTTGTACTGCTTTTTCAATTTCAGGGTCATTTAGCAAAATAATCGTAAATGCATGAAAAATACAAATAAGTCAGAAAGGGTGAAATTGATGATGTGGCTTTGAAATGGTGCATGTTAACACAAAAAAGTTTGGAGTTGAAATAGTTAAAAAAGAAATGCCTTTGTCATATGAGTTTTCTCCGAAACCCTGATACTTCGAAAGAGATTGTCCATTTTGTACTACGAAGTGGCATCCAGTTTTTTGCCGTAATCTCCTCAACTTTTAGCACATGCTGGTTGGGAAATGATGATACCATGCCAACTTTCAACCTTTTCAGAGTTCATTTGTTGCTTTTCAATTTCACGGGTCATTTAGCTAAAAAAAATCAGTAAATGCATGAAAAATAGCAATGAAGTCAGAAAGGGTTGAAAATTGATGATGTGGCTTTGAATGGTGCATGTTGAATGCACAAAAAGTTGGAGTTGAAATAGGTTAAAAAAATGAAATGCCTTGTAACATATGAGTTTTCGTCCAAACCCTGATAATTCGAAAGAGATTGTCCATTTTGTACACGAAGTGCATCCAGTTTTTGCCGTAACCCTCTCAACTTTTAGCACATGACTATGTGGGTGAATGATGATACCATGCAACTTTCAACCTTTTCAGAGTTCATTTGTGCTGCTTTCAATTTCAGGGTCATTAGCTAAAACAAATCAGTAATGCATGAAAAATAGCAAATGAAGTCAGAAAGGGTTGAAATTGATGATGTGGTTGAATGTGCATTGAATGCACAAAAAGTTTGGAGTTGAAATAAGTTAAAAAATGAAATGCCTTGTAACATATGAGTTCTCTCGAAACCCTGATACTTCGAAGAGATTGTCCATTTTGTACAGAAGTGCATCCAGTTTTTTGCCGTAACCTCCAACTCTTTAGTCATGCTATGTGGTTGAAATATGATACATGCCAACTTTCAACCTTTTCAGAGTTCATTGTACGACTTTAAATTTCAGGGTCTTTAGCTAAAAAAATCATAAATGCATGAAAAATGCAAATGAAGTCAGAAAGGGTTGAAAATTGATGATGTGGCTTTGTAATGGTGCATGTTGAATGCACAAAAAGTTCTGGAGTTGAATAAGTTCAAAAATTGAAACCTTTTGTAACATATGAGTTTTCATCCGAAACCCTCACTTCGAAAGAGATTGTCCATTTTGTACACGAGTGCATCCAGTTTTTGCCGTAACTTTCAACTTTTTAGCACATCTATTTGGGTGAAATGATGATACCATGGCCAATCTTTCAACCTTTTCAGTTATTCATTGGTCGCTTTCATTCAGGTCATTTGCTAAAAAATCAATAAATGCATGAAAATAGCAAATGAGTAAACAGAAAGGGTTGAAAATTGATGATGTGGCTTGAATGGCATGTGAATGCCAACAAAAAGTTTGGAGTTGAAATAAGTTAAAAAAAATGAAATGCCTTTGAACATATGAGTTTTCGTCCGAACCCTGATACTTCGAAAGAGATTGTCCATTTTGTCTACGAAGTGCATCCAGTTTTTGCCGTAATCCTCTCACAACTTTTAGCACATGCTATGTGGGTGAAATGATGATACCATGCCAACTTTCAACCTTTTCAGAGTTTCATTTGTTTGCTCTTTCAATTTCAGGGTCATTTAGCTAAAAAAAATCATAATGCATGAAAATAGCAAATGAAGTCAGAAAGGTTGAAAATTGATGATGTGGCTTTGAATGGTGCATGTTGAAGCACAAAAAGTTTTGAGTTGAAATAAGTTAAAAAATGAAATGCTTTGTAACATATGAGTTTTCGTCGAAACCCTGAATATCGAAAGAGATTGTCCATTTTGTACACGAAGTGCATCCGTTTTTGCGTAACCCTCTCAACTTAGCACATTCTATGTGGGTGAAATGATGATACCATGCAACTTTTCAACCTTTTCAGAGTTCATTTGTCTGCTTTTCAATTTCAGGGTCATTTAAGCTAAAAAAACAGTAAATGCATGAAAAATAGCAAATGAAGTCAGAAAGGGTTGAAAATTGATGATGTGCTTTGAATGGGCATGTTTGAATGCACAAAAGTCTGGAGTTAAATAAGTTAAAAAATGAAATGCCTTTGTAACATATGAGTTTTCTCGAAACCTGATACTTCGAAAGAGATTGTCCATTTGTACCAAGTGCATCCGTTTTGCCGTAACCCTCTCAACTCTTTAGCACATGCTATGTGTGGTTGAAATATGATACATGCCAACTTTAAACCTTTTCAGAGTTCATTTTGTACTGCTTTTAATTTCAGCTCATTTAGCTAAAAAAATCAATAAATGCATGAAAAATAGCAAAATGAAGTCAGAAAGGGTTGAAAATTGATGATGTGGCTTTGAATGGTGCATGTTTGAATGCACAAAAAGTCTGGAGTTGAATAAAGTTAAAAATGAAATGCCTTTGTAACATATGAGTTTTCGTCAGAAACCCTGATACTTCGAAAGAGATTGTCCATTTTGTACACGAAGTGCATCCGTTTTTGCCGTAACCCTCTCAACTCTTTAAGCACATACTATTGGGTGAAATGATGATACCATGGCACTTTCAACCTTTTCAGAGTTCATTTGTAGCTGCTTTTCAATTTCAGGGTCATTTAGCTAAAAAAATCAGTAAATGCATGAAAAATAGCAATGAAGTCAGAAAGGGTGAAAATGGATGATGTGGTTTGAATGGTGCATGTTGAACGCACAAAAGTCTGGAGTTGAAATAAGTTAAAAAAATGAAATGCCTTTGTAACATAATGATTTTCTAAAAACCCTGTACTTCGAAGAGATTGTCCATTTGTGTCACTGAAGTGCATCCAGTTTTTGCCGTAACCCTCTCAACTCTTTAGCACATGCTATGTTGGTGAAATTGATACCATGCCAATTTCAACCTTTTCAGAGTTCATTTGACTGCTTTTCAATTTCAGGTCATTTAGCTAAAAAAAACAATAATGCATGAACAATAGCAATGAAGTCAAAAGGAGAAATTGATGATGTGGTATTGAATGGTGCATTTGAATGCACAAAAATGTCTGTAGTTGAAATGAGTTAAAAAAATTGAAATTCCTTTGTAACATATGAGTTTTCATCCGAACCGTCATTACTTCGAAAGAGATTGTCCATTTTGTACACAAGGCATCCATGTTTTTGCTGCGTCAACCTTTCAACTTTTAGCACATGCTATGTGGGTGAAATGATGATACCATGCCAACTTTCAACCTTTTAAGAGTTCATTTGTACTGCTTTTCAATTTCAGGGTCATTTAGCTAAAAAAAAAATAGTAAATGCATGAAAAATAGCAAATGAAGTCAGAAAGGGTTTGAAAATAATGATGTGCTTTGAATGGTGCATGTTTGAATGCACAAAAGTCGGAGTTGAAAAAGTTAAAAAAATGAAATGCCTTTGTAACATATGAGTTTTTTCGTCCGAAACCCTGATACTTCGAAAGATTGTCCTTTTGTACACAAGTGCATCCAGTTTTTGGCCGTAACCCATCAACTTTTTAGCACATGCTATGTGGGTGAAATGATGATACATGGCCACTTTCAACCTTTTAGTTCATTTGTACTATGTTTTTCAATTTCAGGTCATTTAGCTAAAAAATCAGTAAAGCATGAAAATAGCAAATGAAGTCAGAAAGGTGTTGGAAAATTGATGATGTGGCTTTGAATGGTGCATGTTGAATGCACAAAAAGTCTGGATGAATAATATTAAAAAAATGAAATGCTTGTAACATATGAGTTTTCGTCGAAACCCTGATATTCGAAAGAGATTGTCCATTTTGTACAGAGTGCATCAGTTTGCCGTAACCCTCAACTCTTTACACTGCTATTGGGTGAAATGATGTACCATCCAACTTTCAACCTTTCAGAGTTCATTTGTACACTTTTCAATTTCATGGTTCATTTAGCTAAAAAATCAGTAAATGCATGAAAAATAGCCAAATGAAGTCAGAAAAGGGTTGAAAATTGATGATGTGGCTTTGAATGGTGCAAGTTGAAGCACAAAAAGTCTGGAGTTGAAATAAGTTAAAAAAATGAAATGCCTTTTGTAATATATGAGTTTTCATCGAAACCCTGATACTTCGAAAGAGATTGTCCATTTTGCACACGAAGTGCATCCAGTTTTGGCCGTAACGCCTCTCAACTTTTTAGCACATTTGTGGGTGAAATATGATACCATGCCAACTTTCAACCTTTTCAGAGTTCATGTTGTACTGCTTTTCAATTTCAGGGTCATTTAGCTAAAAAATCGATAAATGCATGAAAATAGCAAATAAGTCAGAAAGGGTTGAAAATTGATTGATGTGGCTTGAATGGTGCATGTTAATGCACAAAAATTGGAGTTGAAAAAGTTAAAAAATGAAATGCCTTTGTAACATATGAGTTTTCGTCGAAACCCTGATACTATTCGAAAGAGATTGTCCATTTTGTACACGAAGTGCTCCAGTTTTGCCGTAACCTCTCAACTTTTAGCAATCTATGTGGGTGAAATGATGATACCATGCAACTTTCAACCTTTTCAATTCATTTGGTGCGCTTTTCAATTTCAGGGTCATTAGCTAAAAAAAATCGTAAATGCATGAAAAATAGCAAATGAAGTCAGAAAGGGTTGAAAATTGATGATGTGGATTTGAATGGTGCATGTTGAAACGCACAAAAGTCTGGAGTTGAAAAAGTTAAAAAAATGAAATGCCTTTGTAAAATATGAGTTTTTCTTTCGAAACCCTGATACTTCGAAAGAGATTGTCCATTTTGTACGTGAAGTGCTCCAGTTTTTGCCGTAACCCTCTCAACTTTTAGTACATGCTATTTGGGAAATTATGATACCATGCACTTTCAACCTTTTCAGAGTTCATTTGTACGCTTTTAAATTTCAGGCTCATTTAGCTAAAAAAATCAATAAATGCATGAAAAATAGCAAATGAAGTCAGAAAGGGTTTGAAAATTGATGATGTGGATTTGAATGGTGGCATGTTGAACACACAAAATGTCTGGAGTTGAAATAAGTTAAAAAAATTGAAATACCTTTGTAACATATGAGTTTTCTCGAAACCCTATTCTTGAAAGAGATTGTCCATTTTGTACACTGAAGTGCATCCAGTTTTTGCGTAACCTCGTCAACTTTTTAGCACATGTCTATGTGGGTGAAATGATTATACATGCATGCAACTTTCAACCTTTTCAGAGTTTCATTTGTACTGCTTTACAATTTCAGGGTCATTTAGCTAAAAAATCAAGTAAATGCATGAAAAATAGCAAATGAAGTCAGAAGGGTTGAAAATATTGATGTGGCTTTAATGGTGCATGTTGAATGCACAAAAGTGGAGTTGAAATAAGTTAAATGAAATGCCTTTGTAACATATGAGTTTTCGTCGAAACCCGATATTCGAAAGAGATTGTCCATTTTGTACGAAGTGCATCCAGTTTTGCCGTAACCCTCTCAACTCTTTAGTACATGCTATGTGGGTGAAATGATGATACCATGCCAATCTTCAACTTTTCAAGTTCATTTGTACTGCTTTTAAATTTCAGGCTCATTTAGCTAAAAAAATCATAAATGCATGAAAAATAGCAAATGAAGTCAGAAAGGGTTGAAATTGATGATGCGGCTTTGAATGGTCATGTTGAAGCACAAAAATGTCTGGAGTTGAAATAAGTTTAAAAAATTGAATACCTTTTTGTAACATATGAGTTTTCATCCGAAACGCGTCATTCTTCGAAAGAGATTGTCCATTTTTACAGAGGCATCCTTTTGCGGCAACTTGTCAATTTTTAGCACATTCTATGTGGTGGAAATGATGATACCATGCCAACTTTCAAACCTTTTTAGAGTTCATTTGTACTGCTTTTCAATTTCAGGGCATTTAGCTAAAAAAAATAAGTATGCAGAAAATAGCAAATGAAGTCAGAAAGGGTTGAAAATTAGATGATAGGACTTTGAATGGTGCATGTTGAATGCACAAAAAGTTCAGAGTTGAAATAAATTAAAAAAACTGAAATGGCTTTGTAACATATAGTTTTCGTCGAAACCCTGATACTTCGAAAGAGATTGTCCATTTGTACACGAAGTGCATCCAGTTTTTGCCGTAATCCCTCAACTTTTTGCACATGCTATGTGGGTGAAATGATGAACCATGCCAACTTTCAACTTTTCAGAGTTCATTTTGTACTCTTTTCCAATTTCATGGGTCATTTAGCTAAAAAATCAGGTAAATGCATGAAAACTAGCAAATGAAGTCAGAAAGGGTTGAAAATGATGATGTGGCTTTGAATGGTGCAGTTGAAGCACAAAAGTTGGAGTTGAAATAAGTTAAAAAATGAAAATGCCTTTGTAACATATTGAGTTTTTCATCCGAAAACCCTATACTTCGAAAGAGTATGTGTCCAGTTTGTACACGAAGTGCACCATTTTTGCCGTAAGCTCTCAACTTTTAGCACTGCTATGTGGGTGAATGAAATTAATGATACCATGCCAAACTTTCAACCTTTTCAGAGTTCATTTGTACTGCTTTTCATTTCATTTCAGCGTCATTTAGCTAAAAAAATCGTAATGCATGAAAAATACAAATGTAAGTCAGAAAGGGTGAAAATTGACGATGCTTTGATGGTGCATGTTAATCTAAAAAGTTTGGAGTTGAAATAGTTAAAAAAATGAAATGCCTTTGTAACATATGAGTTTTCTCTCCGAAACCCTATACTTCGAAAGAGATTGTCCATTTTGTCACGAAGTGGATCCAGTTTTTTGCGTAACCTTCAACTTTTTAGCACTGTATGTGTGGTGAATGATGATACCCATGCCAACTTTCAACCTTTTCAAGTTCATTTGTACTGCTTTCAAATTTCAGGGTCATTTAGCTAAAAAAAAATCATAAATGCATGAAAAATAGCAAATTGAAGTCAGAAAGGGTTTGAAATTATGATGTGTTTGAATGTGCATGGTTGAATGCCCAAAAAGTTTGGAGTTGAAATAGGTTAAAAAAAGATAATCGCATTGGTAACATATAGTTTCGTCGAGAACCCTGATAATTCGAAAGAGATTGTCCATTTTGTGACACGAAGTGGCATCCAGTTTTTGCCTACACCTCTCAAACTTTTAGCACATGCTATGTGGGGATGAAATGATGATACCATGGCAACTTTCAACCTTTTCAGAGTTCATTTGTCTGCTTTTCAATTTCAGGTCATTTAGCTAAAAAAAAATCAGTAAATGCATGAAAAATAGCAAATGAAGTCAGAAAGTTGTAAAATTGATGATGTGGTTTGAATGGTTGCATGTTGAATGCCAAAAAGTCTGGATTAAATAAGTTAAAAAAATGAAATGCTTTGTAAATATGAGTTTTCTTTCAGAAACCCTGATACTTCGAAAGAGATTGTCGTCTTTTGTACATGATGCATCCAGTTTTTGCCGTAACCCTCTCAACTCTTTAGTACATGCTATTTGGTGAAAATTATGATACATGCCAACTTTCAACCTTTTCCAAGTTCATTTGTACACTTTTAAATTTCAGGCTCATTAGCTAAAAAAATCAATAAAATGCATGAAAAATAGCAAATGAAGTCAGAAAGGGTGAAAATTGATGATGTGGCTTTGAATGGTGCATGTTGAATGCACAAAAGTCTGGAGTTGAAATAAGTTCAAAAAATTGAAATACCTTTTGTAACATATGAGTTTTCATCCGAAACCCTCATCTTCGAAAGAGATTGTCCATTTTGTACACGAAGTGCATCAGTTTTTGCCGTAATTTGTCAACTTTTTAGCACATGCATGTTGGTGAAATGATGATACCATCCATCTTTCACCTTTTCAGAGTTCATTGTACTGCTTTTCAATTTCAGGGTCATTTCGTAAAAAATCAATAATGCATGAAAAATAGCAAATGAGTCAGAAAGGGTTGAAAAATTGATGATGTGGCTTTGATGGTGCATGTTTGAATGCACAAAAAGTTTGGAGTTGAAATAAGTTGAAAAAAATGAAATGCCTTTGTAACATATGAGTTTTCGTCCGAAAACCTGATACTTCGAAAGAGATTCCATTTTGTCTGAAGTGCGATCAGTTTTGCCGTAACCCTCTCAACTTTTAGCACATGTTATGTGGGTGAAATGATGATACCATGGCAACTTTCAACTTTTCAGGAGTTCATTTGTGCTGCTTTTCAATTTCAGGGTCATTTAGCTAAAAAAAAATCAGTAAATGCAATGAAAAATAGCAAATGAAGTCAGAAAGGGTTGAAAATTGATGATGTGGCTTTGAATGGTGCATGTTGAATGCACAAAAAGTCTGGAGTTGAAATAGTTTAAAAAAATGAAAATGCTTTGTAACATATGAGTTTCTTTCGAAACCCTGCTAATTCGAAAGAGATTGTCCACTTTTGTACATAAGTGCATCCAGTTTTGCGTAACCTCGTCAACTCTTTTACGCACATGACATGGGGTGAAATATGATACCATGCCAACTTTCAACCTTTCAGAGTTCATTTGTACTGCTTTTAAATTTCATTCAGGCTCATTTAGCTAAAAAAAAAGTAAATGCATGAAAAATAGCAAATGAAGTCAGAAGGGTTTGAAAATTGATGATGTGGCTTTGAATGGGTCATGTTGAATGCACAAAAAGTCTGAGTGAAATAATTAAAAAAATGAAATGCTTTGTAACATTATGAGTTTGTCATTCGAAACCTGATCTTCGAAAGAGATTGTCCATTTTGTACAGAAGTGGCATCCAGTTTTTGCCGTAACCTGTCAACTTTTTAGCACATGCTATGTGGTGAAATATGATACCATCCACACTTTCAACCTTTTCAAGTTCATTTGTACTGCTTTTAAATTTCAGGTCATTTAGCTAAAAAAATAATAAATGTCATGAAAAATAGCAAATGAAGTCAGAAAGGGTTGAAAATTGTGATGGCTTTGAATGGTGCATGTTGAATGCACAAAAATCTGGAGTTGAAATAAGTTAAAAAAATGAAATCCTTGTAACATATGAGTTTTCGTCGAAACCCTGATAATTCGAAAAGAGATTGTCCATTTGACAACGAAGTGCATCGTTTTTGCCGTAACCCTCATCAACTCTTTAGCACATGCATGTGGGTGAAATGATGATACCATGGCACTTTCAACCTTTCAGAGTTCATTGTACGCTTTTCATTTCAGGTCATTTAGCTAAAAAAATCAGTAAATGGCATGAAAAATAGCAAATGAAGTCAGAAAGGTGAAATGATGATGTGGCTTTGAATGGGCATGTTGAATGCACAAAAAGCTGGGTTGAAATAAGTAAAAAAAATGAAATGCCTTTGTAACATATGAGTTTTCCTCAAAACCCTGATACTTCTCGAAAGAGATTGTCCATTTTGTACTGAAGTGTAATCCATTTTTGCCGAACCTCTCAATCTTTAGCAGACATCGCTATTTGGGTGAAATGATGATACCATGCCCACTTTCACCTTTTACAGAGTGTCATTTGTACTGCTTTTAAATTTCAGGGCTCCATTTAGCTAAAAAAAATCAGATAAATGCCATGTGAAAACAATAAGCAAATGAAGGAAGGTCAAAGGGTTGAAAATTGATGATTGGCTTTGAATGGTGCATGTTAATGCACAAAAAGTTTGGAGTTGAAATGAGTTAAAAAATGAAATGAACTTTGTAACATATGAGTTTTCGTCAGAAACGTCATTCTTCGAAAGAGATTGTCCATTTTGTAACACGAAGTGCAACCAGTTTTTGCCGAAACCCTCTTCACTTTTAGCACAATGCTATTGTGGTGAAATGATGATACCATGCCAACTTTCAACCTTTCAGAGTTCATTTGTACTGCTTTTTCAATTTCAGGTCATTTAGCTAAAAAAAATCAGTAAAGCGATGAAAAAATAGCAAATGAATCAGAAAGGGTTGAAAATTGATGATGTGACTTTGAATGGTGCATGTTGAATGCACAAAAGTCTGGAGTTGAAAAAGTTAAAAAATGAAATGCCTTTGTAACATATGAGTTTTCTGTCCGAAACCCTGATACTTCGAAAGAGATTGTCCATTTTGTACACGAAGTGCATCAGTTTTTGCCGTAACCCTCAACTTTTAGCACTGCTAGTGGTGAAATTGATGTACCATGCCAACTTTCAACCTTTTTAAGTTCATTGTACTGCTTTTCATTTAGGTCATTTAGCTAAAAAATTCCATAAAATGCATGAAAATAGCAAATGAAGTCAGAAAGGTGTTGAAAATTGATATGTGGCTTTTGAATGGTGCATGTTGAAGCACAAAAAGTTTGGAGTTGAAATAAGTTAAAAAAAATGAAATGCTTTGTAACATAGAGTTTCTTCGTCAGAAACCCTAATTCGAAAGAGATTGTCCATTTGTACACGAAGTGCATCAGTTTTTGCCGTAACCTCTCAACTTCTTTAGCACATGCTATGTGGGTGAAATGATGATACCATGCCAACTTTCACCTTTTCAGAGTTCATTTGTCACTGCTTTCAATTTCATAGGGTCATTTAGCTAAAAAAATCGTAATGCATGAAACATAGCAAATGAAGTCAGAAAGGGTTGAAAAATGATGATGTGGCTTTGAATGGTGCATGTTGAATGCCACAAAAAGTTTGGAGTTGAAATAAGTTAAAAAATGAAATGCCTTTGTAACTATATGAGTTTTCGTCGGAAACCATGATACTTCGAAAGGGATTGTCCATTTTGCCCGAAGTGGCATCCAGTTTTTGCCGTAACCATCTCAACTTTTTAGCACATTCTGTGTGGGTGAAATGATTGATACCACATGGCCAACTTTCAACCCTTTTCAGAGTTCATTTGTCTGCTTTTTCAATTCAGGGTCATTAGCTAAAAAAATCGTAAATGCATGAAAAATAGCAAATAAGTCAGAAAGGGTGAAAATTGATGATGTTGATTTGAATGGTGCATGTTGAATGCACAAAAATTTGGTATTGAAATAGTTAAAAAAATGAAATTGCCTTTGTAACATATGAGTTTTCGTCGAACCCTGATACTTCCGAAAAGAGTTGTCCATTTTGTACGAAGTGCATCCAGTTTTTGCCGTAACCCTCTCAAACTTTAGCACATACTGCTATGGTGGTGAAATGTATAACCATGGAACTTCAATTCAACCTTTTCAGAGTTCATTGTGCTGCTTTTCAATTTCGGGTCATTTAGCTAAAAAACAATCAGTAAATGCATGAAAAATAGCAATGAAGTCAGAAAGGGTTGAAAATTGATGATGTGGATTGAATGTGCGTGTTGAATCCGCACAAAAAGTCTGGAGTTGAAATAAGTTAACAAAATGAAATCTTTGTAAAATGATTTTTCTTCCGAGAAAGATAACCTGAATCGAAGAGATTGTCCATTTTGTACACGTGAAGTGCATCCAGTTTTTGCCGTAACCCTCTCAACTTTAGTACATTGCTATTTGGTTGAAATTATGATACCATGCAACTTTCAACCTTTTTGAGATTCATTCGACTGTTTAAATTTCAGGCTCTTTTAGCTAAAAAAAATCATAAATCATGAAAAATACAAATGAAGTCAGAAGAGGGTTGAAAATTGATATGTGGCTTTGAATGGTCATGTTGAACGCACAAAAGTCTGGAGTTGAAATAGTAAAAAATTGAACATACCTTTGTAAATATTGAGTTTTCTTCAGAAACCCTGATATCTTCGAAAGAGATTGTCCATTTTGTACACGATGCATCCAGTTTTGCCGTAACCCTCTTCAACTCTTTAGCATGTGCTATGTGGGTGAAATGATGATACCATGCCAACTTTCAACCTTTTCAGAGTTCATTTGTACTGCTTTTACAATTTCAGGTCAATTTAGCTAAAAAAAATAAGTAATGCATGAAAATAGCAAATGAAGTTCAGAAAGGGTTGAAAATATGATGGGTTTAATGGTGCTTGAACATCAAAATCGGAGTTGAAATACAGTTAAAAAAATGAAATGCCTTTGTAACATACTAGTTTTCTCGAAACCCTGTATACTTCGAAAGAGATTCCATTTTGTACAGAAGTCATCCGTTTTGCCGTAACCCAATCAGTTTTTAGCACATCTATGGTTGGTGAAATTATGATACCATGCCAACTTCAACCTTTTAGAGTTCATTTGTACTGCTTTTCAATTTATATGGTTTAGCTAAAAAAACTCAGTAAATGCATTGAAAAATAGCAAATGAAGTCAGAAAGGGTTGAAAATTGTGATGTGATTTGAATGGTGCAGTTGAATGCACAAAAGTCTTGGAGTTGAAATAATTTAAAAAAAATGAAATGCTTTGTAAACATATGAGTTTTCGTCCGAAACCCTGTATCGAAAGAGATTGTCCATTTTACACGAAGTGCATCCAGTTTTTGCCGTAACCGCTCTCAACTTTTAGCACATGCTATGTGTGTGAAATGATGTACCATGCCAACTTTTCAACCTTTTAGAGTTCATTGTACTGCTTTTCAATTTCATGGTCATTTAGCTAAAAAATCGGTAAAATGCATGTAAATAGCAAATGAAGTCAAAAAGGTTGAAAGTTGATGGTGAGCTTTGAATGGTGCATGTTGAATGCACAAAAAGTCTGGAGTTGAAATAATTAAAAAAATGAAATGCCTTTGTAAAATATGAGTTTTCATCCGAAACCCTTAATACTTCGAAAGAGATTGTCATTTGTACACAAGTGCATCCAGTTTTTGCCGTAACCTCCTCAACTTTTTAGCACATGCTATGGGGTGTGTGAAATGATGATACCATGCCAACTTTCAACCTTTTCAGATTCATTTGTACTTGCTTTTCAATTTATGTCATTTAGCTAAAATAAATCTTAATGCATGAAAAATATCAAATGAAGTCAGAAAGGGTGAAAATTGACGATGTGGCTTGAATGGTGCATGTTGAAGCACAAAAAGTTGGAGTTGAAATATTAAAAAAATGAAATGCATTTGTAACATATGAGTTTTCCGTCGAACCCTGCTACTTCGAAAGAGATTGTCCATTTTGTCACGAATGATCCATTTTGCCGTAAACCTCTCAACTTTTTCGCACATTCTTGATGGTGTGAAATGATGATACCATGCCAACCTTTCAACTTTCAGAGTTCATTTGTCTGCTTTTCAATTTCAGGTCATTTAGCTAACACAAAATCGTAATGCATGAAAAATAAGCAAATGAAGTCAGAAAGGGTTGAAAATTGATGAGTGGCTTTGAATGGTGCATGTTGAATGCAAAAAAGTTTGGAGTTGAAATAAGGTTAAAAAATGAAATGCTTGTAATATGAGTTTTCGTCAAACCCTGATAATTCGAAAGAGATTGTCCATTTTGTAACACGAGTGCATCCAAGTTTTTGCCGTAACCTCTCAACTTTTTAGCACATTACTATGTGGGTGAAATGTATGATTACCATGCAACTTTCAACCTTTCAGAGTTCATTTTGTCTGCTTTTCAATTTCAGGGTCATTTAGCTAAAAAATCAGTAAATGCATGAAAAAAATAGCAAATTGAAGAGTCAGAAGGGTTGAAAAATTGATGATGTGGATTTGAATGGTGCATGTTGAACGCACAAAAAGTCTGGAGATGGAAAATAAGTTCAAAAAACTGAAATGCCGTTGTAAAATTGAGTTTTTCTTTCGAAAACCTGTCTCGAAAGAGATTGTCCATTTTTACGTGAGGGTGCTCCAGTTTTGCCGTAACCCTCTCAACTGCTTTAGTATG
>CM022302.1:17773982-17822001 GCA_011799875.1 Thinopyrum elongatum | reverse complement strand
ACTCATATATTACAAAAGGCATTTCATTTTTTAACTTATTTCAACTCCAGACTTTTTGTGCTTCAACTTGCACCATTCAAAGCCACATCAGCAATTTTCAACCCTTTGGACTTCATTTGGTATTTTTCATGCATTACCGATTTGTTTTGTTTAGCTAAAACGCCCTGAAATTGAAAAGTAGTACAAATGAACTCTGAAAAGGTTGAAATTTGGCTTGTACATCATTTTCACCCACATGAGCATGTGCCTAAAGAGTTGAGAGGGTTACGGCAAAAGCTGGATTCACTTGTGTACAAAATGGACAATCTCTTTCGAATTATCAGGGTTTCTGACGAAAACTCATATGTTACAAAGATTTCATTTTTTTAAATTATTTCAACTCCAAACTTTTTGTGCATTCAACTGCAACCATCAAAGCACATCATCAATTTTCAAACCTTTCTGACTTCATTTGCTATTTTAATGCATTTACTGAATTTTTTAGACTAATGACCATTAAATTGAAAAGCAGTACAAATGAACTCTAAAAGGTTGAAAGTTGGCCTGGTATCATCATTTCATCACCCACATAGCCATGTGGCTAAAAAGTTGATTGGGTTACGTCAAAAAACTGGATGCACTTCGGTGTACAAAATGGACAATCTCTTTCGAATTATCAAGGGTTTCGACGAAAAACATATGTTACAAAGGCATTCATTTTTAACTTGTTTCAACTCCTGACTTTTGTGCTCACTGCATCATCACAAATCATTCACCACATTAACCAACTCATCACATTTCACCCCTTTTGACTCATTTGCTATTTTTCATGCATTTACTTATTTTTTTTACTAAATGACCCTGAATATGAAAAGCAGTACAAATGAACTCTGAAAAGGTTCAAAGTTGGCATGGATCATCATTTCACCCACATACATGTGCTAAAAATTGACAAGGTTGCCGCAAAACGGAATGCTCTTCGTGTACAAAATGGACAATCTCTTTCGAAGAATGACGCTTTCGGATGAAAACTCATATGTTACAAAAGGTATTTCAATTTTTTAACTCATTTCAACTACAGACATTTTGTGCATTCAACATGCACCATCATACCACAATCATCAATTCAATCCTTTTCTTCATTTCGACTTCATTTGCTATTGTTCTATCATTTTTTGTTTTTTTTAGCTAAAATGACCTGAAATTTAAAAGCCAGTACAAATGAACTCTGAAAGGTTGAAAGTTGCATGGTATCAGAATAATTCACCCAAATAGCCTGTACTAAGAGTGAGGGTTAACGGCAAAAACTGGATACACTTCATGTACAAATGACATCTCTTTCGAGTATCAGGGTTTTGAAGAAAACTCATATGTTACAAAGGCATTTCATTTTTTAAACTTATTTCAACTCCAGACTTTTGTGCTTCAACTGCACCATTCAAATCCACATCATCCATTTTCAACCCTTTCTGACTTCATTTGCTATTTTTCATGCTTTACTGATTTTTTTTAGCTAAATGACCCTGAAATTGAAAAGCAGCACAAATGAACTCTGAAAAGGTTGAAAGTTGGCATGGTTCATCATTTCCAACCCACTAGCATGTGCTAAAAGTTGGAGGTTACGGCAAAAACTGGATCCACTTCGTGACAAATGGACAATCTCTTCGAAGTATCAGGGTTTCGACGAAAACTCATATGTTAAAACCCATTTCATTTTTTTAAGATTATTTCAACTCCAACTTTTGTGCATTTAACATGCACCATTCAAAGCCACATCATCAATTTTCAGCCCTTTCTTGACTTAATTTGCTATTTTCATGCATTTAACGATTTTTTAGCTAAATGACCTGAAATTGACAAGCAGTACAATGAACCTGAAAAGGTTGAAAGTGGCATGGTATCATAATTTCACCCACATAGCATGTGCAAAAAGTTGAGAGGTACGGAAAAAACTGGATGACTTCGTGTACAAAATGAAATCTCTTTCTAAGTATCAGGGTTTCGGGAAAACTCATAAACAAAAGGCATTTCTTTTTAACTTATTTCAACTCCAGACTTTTTTGTGCATCAACAATGCACCATTCAAAGCACAATCAATTTTAACCCTTTCTGACTTCATTTGGTATTTTTCACGCATTTACCGATTTGTTTTAGCTAAATGACCCTGAAATTGAAATTAGTACAAATGAACTCTGAAAAGGTTGAAAGTGGCATGGATCATCATTTCACCACATAGCATGTGCTAAAGAGTAGAGGGTTACGGCAAAAAGATGCACTTCGTGTAAAAATGGACAATCTCTTCGAATTATCAGGGTTTCTTGACGAAAACTCATATGTTACAAATGATTTCATTTTTTTAACTTATTCCAACTCCAAACTTTTTGTTGCATTCAACATGCACCATTCAAAGCCACATCATCAATTTTCAACCCTTTCTGACTTCATTTGCTATTTTTCATGCATTTATTTGATTTTTTAGCGAATGACCTGCATGAAATTGAAAAGCAGTACAAATGAAACTCTGAAAAGGTTGAAAGATGGCCTGGTATATCATTTCACCCACATAGCATGTGCTAAAAAGTTGAAGTTACGGCAAAAACTGGATGCACTTCGTGTACAAAATGGACAATCCTTTGGAAGATGAGGTTTCGGACGAAAACTCATATGTTACAAAGGTTTTCATTTTTTTGAACTTATTTCAACTCCAGACTTTTTTGTGCATTCAACATGCACCATTCAACCACATCATCAATTTTCAACCCTTTCTGACTTCATTTGCTATTTTTCATGCATTTATTGATTTTTTTGCTAAATGAGCCTGAATTTAAAAAAGCAGTACAAATGAACTCTGAAAAGGTTGAAAGTTGGCATGGTATCAATTCATCACCAAAATAGCATGTACTAAAGTTGAGAGGGTTACGGCAGAAAAACTGGATGCACTCTGTACAAAATGGACAATCTCTTTCGAGTATCAGGGTTTCGAAAGAAAACTCATATGTTCAAAGGTTTCATTTTTTTAACTTTTTCAACTCCAGACTTTTGTGCATTCAAATGCACCATTCAAATCCACATCATCAATTTTCAACCCTTTCTGACTTCATTTGCTATTTTTCATGCATTATACTGATTTTTTTTAAGCTAATAGACCCTGAAATTGAAAAGCAACACAATGAACCTCGTGAAAAGGTTGAAAGTTGCATGGTATCATCATTTCACCCAATAGTATGGCTAAAGAGTTGAAGGGTTACGGCAAAAACTGGATGCACTTCGTGTACAAAATGGACAATCTCTTTCGAATTATCAGGGTTTTGACGAAAACTCATATGTTACAAAGTATTTCATTTTTGTAACTTATTTCAACTCCAAACTTTTTGTGCATTCAACATGCACCATTCAAAGCCCACATCATCAATTTTCAACCCTTTCTGACTTCATTGCTATTTTTCATGCATTTATTGATTTTTTAGCGAAATGACCATGAAATTGAAAAGCTAACAATGAACTCTAAAAGTTGAAAGATGGCCTGGTATCATCATTTCACCCAATAGCATGTGCTAAAAAGTTGACAAAGGTTACGGCAAAAATTGGATGCACTTCGTGTAAAAAATGGACAATCTCTTTCGAAGAGTGAGGTTTCGAGAAAACTCATATGTTACAAAGGTATTTCAATTTTTTGAACTTATTTCACTCCAAGACTTTTTGTGCTTCAACATGCACCATTCAAAGCCACATCATCAATTTTTCAACCCTTTCGACTTCATTTGCTATTTTTCATGCATTTATTGATTTTTTTAGCTAAATGAGCCTGAAATTTAAAATCGTACAAATGAACTCTGAAAAGGTTGAAAGTTGGCATGGTATCATAATTTCAACCAAAATAGCATGTACTAAAAGTGAGAGGGTTACGGAAAACTGGATGCACTTCTAGACAAAATGGACATCTCTTTCGAAGTATCAGTTTCGAAAGAAACTCATATGTTACACAAAGGCATTTCATTTTTTTAACTTATTTCAACTCCAGACTTTTTGTGCATTCAACATGCACAATTCAAATCCACATCATCAATTTCAACCCTTCTGACTTCATTTGCTATTTTTCATGCATTTACTGATTTTTTTTAGCTATGACCCTAAAATTGAAAAGCAGCACAATGAACTCTGAAAAGGTTGAAAGTTGCCATGGTATCATCATTTCACCCCACAGTATGTGCTAAAGAGTTGAGAGGTTACGGCAAAAACTGGATGCACTTCGTGTACAAAATGGACATCTCTTTCGAATTATCAGGGTTTCTGACGAAAACTCATATGTTACCAATGCATTTCATTTTTTTAAACCTATTTCAACTCCAAACTTTTTGTGGCATTCAACATGCCCCATTCAAAGCCACATCATAATCAATTTTCAACCCCTTTCTGACTTCATTGCTATTTTTCATGCATTTACTGATTTTTTTTAGCTAAATGACCCGAAATTGAAAAGCACAAATGAACTCTGAAAGGTTGAAAGTTGCATGGTATCATCATCACCATTTCACCCACATAGCAGTGCTAAAAAGTTGAGAGGATTACGGCAAAAACTGGATCCACTTCGTAGAACAAATGGACAATCTCTTTCGAAGTATCAGGGTTTCGGACGAAAACTCATATGTTAACAAAGGCATTTCATTTTTTTTAACTTTATTCAACTCAAACTTTTTATGTCATTTAACATGCACCATTCAAGCCACTCGCAATTTTCAGCCCTTTCTGACTTATTTGCTATTTTTTTCAGGCATTTACGGATTATTTTAGCTAAATGACCCTGAAATGAAAAGCAGTCAAATGACTCTGAAAAGGTTGAAAGTTGGCATGGTATCATAATTTCACCCACACTAGCATGTGCTAAAAAGTTGAGAGGCTTACGGCAAAAACTGGATGCACTTCGTGTACAAATGGACAATCTCTTTCGAAGTATTAGGTTTCGGATGAAAACTCATATATTACAAAAGGCATTTCATTTTTTACCTTATTTCAACTCCAGACATTTTGCTTGTCAACATGCACCATTCAAAGCCACATCATCATTTTCAACCCTTTCTGACTTCATTTGGTATTTTTCATGCTTTCATTTGTTTTAGCTAAATGACCCTGAAATTGAAAAGTGTACAAATGAACTCTGAAAAGGTTGAAAGTTGGCATGGTATCATCATTTCATCACCCACATCATGTGCTAAAAGAGTTGAAGAGGTTACGGCAAAAACTGGATCACTTCGTGTACAAAATGGACATCTCTTTCGAAGTATCAGGTTTCGACGAAAACTCATATGTTACAAAGTGCATTTCATTTTTTTTAACTTTTTCAACTCGACTTTTGTGCATTCAACATGCACCATTCAAAGCCACATCATTAATTTTCAACCCTTTCTGACTTCATTTGCTATTTTTCATGCATTTACTTATTTTTTTAAGCTAATGCCCTGAAATTGAAAAGCAGTACAAATGAACACATCGAAAGGTTGAAAGTTGGCATGGTATCACATTTCACCCACATAGCATGTGCTAAAAATTGACAAGGTTACGAAAAAACGGATGCACTTCGTGTACAAATGGACAATCTCTTTCGAAGTATCAGGGTTTCGGATGAAAACCATATATTACAAAGGATTTCAATTTTTTTAACTTATTTCAACTCCAGACTTTGTGCGTTCAACAATGCACCATCAAAGCCACATCATCAATTTTCAACCCTTTCTGACTTCATTTGTATTTTTCATGCATTTACTATTTTTTTAGCTAAATGACCCTGAAATTGAAAAGCAGTACAAATGACTCTGAAAAGGTTGAAAGTTGGCATGGTTCATCATTTCACCACTCAAATCACAAAGCATGTGCTAAAAAGTTGAGAGGGTTAGGCAAAAACTGGGCAACTCGTGTACAAAATGGACAATCTCTTTCGAAGTATAGGGTTTCGGAAGAAAACTCATATGTTACAAAGCGATTTCATTTTTTTAATTATTAAATTCAACTCCAGACTTTTTTGTGCATTCAACATGCACCATTCAAACCCATCAATCAATTTTCACCCCTTTCTGACTTCATTTGCTATTTTCATGTATCATTTACTGATTTTTTTTAGCTAAATGAGCCCTAAATTGAAAAGCAGCAAACAAGAACTCGTGAAAAGGTTGAAAGTTGCCATGGTATCATCATTTCACCCACATAGTGTGCTAAAAGTTGAGAGGGTTACGGCAAACTGGATGCACTTCGTGTACAAAATGGACATCTCTTTCGAATTATCAGGGTTTGACGAAAACTCATATGTTACAAGATTTCATTTTTTAACTTATTTCAACTCCAAACTTTTGTGCATTCAACATGCCCATTCAAAGCCACATCATCAATTCTCAACCCTTTCTGACTTCATTTGCTATTTTTCATGCATTTTTGATTTTTTAAGCAAATGACCTGAAATTGAAAAGCAGTCAAATGAACTCTAAAAGGTTGAAATTGGCCTGGTATCATCATTTTCACACCAAATATAGATGTGCTAAAAAGTTACAAAGTTTACGGCAAAAACTGGATGCACTTCGATGTACAAAATGGACATCCTTTCGAAGTATTGAGGTTTTCGGATGAAAACTCATATGTTACAAAAGGTATTTCAATTTTTTGAACTTATTTCAACTCCAGACTTTTGTGCATTCAAAACTGCACCATTCAAAGCCACATCATCAATTTTCACAACCCTTTCTGACTTCATTTGCTATTTTTCATGCATTTATGATTTGTTTTAGCTAATAGACCCTGAAATTAAAAGCGTACAAATGAATCTGAAAAGGTTGAAAGTTGGCATGTATCATATCAACCAAATGCATGTACTAAAGAGTTGGAGGGGGTTACGGCAAAAACGGGATGCACTTCATGTACAAAATGGACAATCTCTTTCGAAGTATCAGGGTTTCGAAGAAACTCATATGTTACAAAGGCATTTCATTTTTTAACTTATTTCAACTCCAGACTTTTTGTGCTTCAACATGCACCATTCAAACCACATCATCAATTTTCAACCTTTTCTGACTTCATTTGCTATTTTTCATGCATTTACTGATTTTTTAGCTAAATGACCCTGAATTGAAAAGCAGCACAAATGACTCTGAAAAGGTTGAAAGTTGCCATGGTATCATCATTTCACCCACATAGTATGTGCTAAAGATGTGAGAGGGTTACGGCAAAAACTGGATGCACTTCGTGTACAAAATGGACAATCTCTTTCGAATTATCAGGGTTTCGACGAAAACTCATATGTTACAATGCTTTCATTTTTTTAACTATTTTCAACTCCAAACTTTTTGTGCATTCAACATGCACCATTCAAAGCCACATCATAAATTTTCAACCTTTCGACTTCATTTGCTATTTTTCATGCATTTACTGATTTTTTTAGCTAAATGACCTGAAATTGAAAAGCACTACAAATGAACTTGAAAAGGTTGAAAGTTGGCATGGTATCATCATTTCACCCACAAGCATGTGCTAAAAAGTTGAGAGTTTACGGCAAAAACTGGATCACTTCGTGACAAAATGGACAATCTCTTTCGAAGTATCAGGGTTTCGGACGAAAACTCATATGTTACAACAGGCATTTCATTTTTTAACTTATTTCAACTCCAAACTTTTTGTGCATTAACATGCCACCATTCAAAGCCACATCTCAATTTTCACCCTTTCTGACTTAATTTGCTATTTTCATGCATTTACGATATTTTTAGCTAAATGACCCTGAAATGAAAAGCAGTACAAATGAACTCTGAAAAGGTTGTAAAGTTGGCATGGTATATCATATTCACCCACATATGCATGTGCTAAAAGTTGAGAGGCTTACGGCAAAACTGGATGCACTTCGTGTACAAAAAATGGACAATCTCTTTCGAGTATTAGGTTTCGGATGAAAACTCATATATTACAAAAGGCATTTCATTTTTTAACTTATTTCAACTCCAAGACATTTTGTGTCTTTCAACATGCACCATTCAAGCCCACATCATCAATTTTCACCCCTTTCTGACTTCATTTTGTATTTTTCATGCATTTAATTGTTTTTAGCTAATGACCCTGAAATTGAAAAGTATACAAATGAACTCTGAAAAGGTTGAAAGTTGGCATGGTTCATCATTTCACCCCATAGCATGTGCTAAACAGTTGAGAGGTTACGGAAAAACTGGATCCACTTCGTGTACAAAATGGACAATCTCTTTCGAAGTATCAGGTTTCAGACGAAAACTCATATGTTACAAAGGCATTTCATTTTTTTAAACTTGTTTCAACTCCGACTTTTGTGATTCAACATGCACCATTCAAAGCCACATCATAATTTTCAACCCTTTCTGACTTCATTTGCTATTTTTCATGCATTTACTATTTTTTTTAGCTAAATGGCCCTGAAATTGAAAAGTCAGTACAAATGACTCGAAAAGGTTGAAATTGGCATGGTATCATCATTTCACCAAATAGCATGTGGCTAAAAAGTTGAAGGGTTGCCGCAAAACATGGATGCACTTCGTGTACAAAATGGACAATCTCTTTCGAAGAATGACGTTTCGAGAAAACTCATATGTTACAAAGGTATTTCAATTTTTTTACTCTATTTCAACTCCAGACTTTGTGCTTCAAATGCACCATTCAAAGCCACATCATCAATTTTCACCCTTTCTGACTTCATTTGCTATTGTTCATGCATTTATTTTTTTTAGCTAAATGAGCCTGAAATTTAAAAGCAGTACCATGAACTCTAAAAGTTTAAAGTGGCATGGTATCATAATTTCACCCAAATAGCCTGTACTAAAGAGTTAGAGGGGTTACGGCAAAAACTGGATCACTTCATGTACAAAATGGACAATCTCTTTCGAAGTATCAGGGTTTTGAAAGAAACTCATATGTTACCGGCATTTCATTTTTTTAACTTATTTCAACTCCAGACTTTTTGTGCGTTCAACATGCACCATTCAAATCCACATCATCAATTTTCAACCCTTCGACTTCATTTGCTATTTTCATGCATTTACTATTTTTTTTTTAGCTAAATGACCCTGAATTGAAAAGCAGCACAAAAACTCTGAAAAATTTGAATTGGCATGGTATCATCATTTCACCCACATAGCATGTGCTAAAAAGAGTTGGGAGGATTACGGCAAAAACTGGATCCACTTCGTGGACAAAATGGACAATCTCTTTCGAAGTATCAGGGTTTTCGGACAAAACTCATATGTTATACAGGCATTTTCTTTTTTAAGTTTTTCAACTCCAAACTTTTGTGCATTAACATGCACCATTCAAAGCCCCATCATCAATTTTCCTTTCTGACTTAATTTGCTATTTTTCTTGCATTTACGGATTTTTTAGCTAAATGACCCTGAAATTGAAAAGCAGTACAAATGAACTCTGAAAAGGTTGAAAGTTTGGCATGGTATCATAATTTCACCCACATAGCATGTGCTAAAATTTTGAGAGGTTACGGCAAAAACTGGATGCACTTGTGTACAAAATGAGCAATCTCTTCGAAGTATCAGGGTTTCGGATAAACTCTATATTACAAAAGGCATTCATTTTTTTAACTTATTTCACTCCAGACTTTTTGTGCGTTCAACATGCACCATTCAAAGCCACATCATCAATTTTCAACCCTTTTGACTTCATTTGTATTTTTCATGCATTTACATTTTGTTTTAGCTAAATGACCCTGAAATTGAAAAGTATTACAAATACTTGAAAAGGTTGAAAGTGGCATGGTTCATCATTTCACCACAACATTGTGCTAAAGAGTGAGAGGTTACGGCAAAACGATGCACTTCGTGTACAAAATGGACAATCTCTTTCGAAGTTCAGGGTTTTACGAAAACTCATATGTTACAAATGTATTTCATTTTTTTACTTATTTCAACTCCAAACTTTTTGTGCATTCAACATGCACCATTCAAGCCCCATCATCAATTTTCACCCTTTCTGACTTCATTTGCTATTTTCATGCATTTATTGATTTTTTAGTCGATATGACCATGAAATTGAAAAGCAGTACAAATGAACTCTGAAAGGTTGAAAGTTGGCCTGGTATCATCATTTCACCCACATATCATGTGCTAAAAGTTGACAGTTACGGCAAAACTGATGCACTTCGTGTACAAATGGACAATCTCTTTCGAAGAATAGGGTTTCGGAGAAAACTCATATGTTACAAAAGGATTTCATTTTTTTAACTTATTTCAACTCCAACTTTTGTGCATTCAACATGCACCATTCAAAGCCACATCATCATTTTTCAAACCTTTCTGACTTCATTTGCTATTTTTCATTGCATTTATTGATTTTTTTAGCTAAATGACCTGAAATTAAAAGCAGTACAAATGAACTCTGAAAAGGTTGAAAGTTGGCATGGTATCATATTTCAACAAATAGCATGTCTAAAGAGTTGAGAGGGTAGGCAAAAACTGGATGCACTTCATGTACAAAATGGACAATCTCTTTCGAAGTATCAGGGTTTCGAAGAAAACTCATATGTATACAAAGGCATTTCATTTTTTTAACTTATTTCACTCCAGACTTTTTGTGCATTCAACATGCACCCATTCATCGCCACATCATCAATTTCAACACCCTTTCTGACTTCATTTGTATTTTTCATCTGCATTTACTGATTTTTTTTAGCTAAAGACCCTGAATTGAAAAGCACACAAATGAACTCTGAAAAGGTTGAAAAGTTGGCATGGTATCATCATTTCACCCACATAGCATGTGCTAAAAGTTGAGATTACGCAAAAACTGGATCCACTTCTGGACAAATTGGACATCTCTTCGAAGTATCAGGGTTTCGGACGAAAACTCATATGTTACAAGGCATTCATTTTTTTAACTTATTTCACTCCAAACTTTTGTGTGCATTAACATGCACCATCAAAGCCACATCGTCAATTTTCAGCCCTTTCTGACTTAATTGCTATTTTTCATGCTTTTACGGATTATTTTAGCTAAATGACCCTGAAAATGAAAAGCAAGTACCAATTAAACTCTGAAAAGGTTGAAAGTTGGCATGGTATCAAATTTTCAACCACATAGCCATGTGCTAAAAAGTTGAGAGGCTTACGGCAAAAACTGGATGCACTTCGTGTACAAAATGGACAATCTCTTTCGAAGTATCAGGGTTTCGGATGAAAACTCATATTTACAAAGGATTTCATTTTTTAACTTATTTTCAACTCCAACTTTTTGTGTCTTTCAACATGCACCATTCAAAGCCACATCATCAATTTTCAACCTTTCTGACTTCATTTGGTATTTTTCATGCATTTACCGATTTTTTTAGCTAAATGAGCCCTGAAATTGAACAGTAGTACAAATGACTCTGAAAAGGTTGAAAGTTGGCATGGTATCATCATTTTCACCCACATAGCATGTGCTAAAAAGTTGGAGGTTTACGGCAAAAACTGGATGCACTTCGTGTACAAAATGACATCTCTTTCGAAGTATAGGTTTCGGAAAGAAAACTCATATGTTACAAAGGCATTTCATTTTTTTAACTTATTTCAACTCCAGACTTTTGTGCATTCAACTGCACTCAAATCCACATCATCAATTTTCAACCCTTTCTGACTTCATTTGCTATTTTTCATGCATTTACTGATTTTTTTTTTAGCTAAATGACGCCTGAAATTGAAAAGCAGCACAAATGAACTCTGAAAAGGTTGAAAGTTGGCCATGGTATCATCATTTCACCCACTAGTATGTGCTAAAAGTTGAGAGGGTTACGGCAAAACGGATGCACTTCGTGTACAAAATGGACAATCTCTTTCGAATTATCACGGTTTCTGACGAAAAATCATATGTTACAAATGTTCATTTTTTTAACTATTTAACTCCAACTTTTTTGTGCATTCAAACATGCACCATTCAAAGCCACATCATCAATTTTCAACCCTTTCTGACTTCATTTGCTATTTTTCATGCATTATTGATTTTTTATGACTAAATGACCTGAAATTGAAAAGCAGTACAAATGAACTCTGAAAAGGTTGAAAGTTGGCTGGTATCATCATTTCACACCACATAGCATTGCTAAAAGTTTGAGAGGATTACGCAAAACTGGATCCTTCGTGTACAAAATGGACAATCTCTTTCGAAGTTCAGGTTTTCGGACGAAACCTCATATGGTACAAAGGCATTTCCATTTTTTTTAACTTATTTCAACCTCCTGACTTTTTGTGCTTCAACAGCACCATTCAAAGCCACATCATTAATTTTCAACCCTTTCTGACTTCATTTTCTATTTTTTCATCGCATTTTATTTTTTTTAGCTAATGACCGGAAATGAAAGCAGTACAAATGAACTCTGAAAAGGTTGAAAGTTGGCATGGTATCATATTTCACCCACATAAGCATGTGCTAAAATTTGACAGGGTGCTCGCCAAAACAGGATGCACTTCATGTACAAAATGGACAATCTCTTTCGAAGAATGACGTTTTCGGATGAAAACTAAATGTTTACAAAAGGTATTTCATTTTTTAACTTATTTCAACTCCAGACATTTTGTGCGTTCAACTGCACCATTCAAAGCCACATCATCAATTTTCAACCTTTTCTGACTTCATTTGCTATTTTTATGCATTTATTTATTTTTAGCTAAATGAGCCTGAAATTAAAACAGTACAAATGAACCTGAAAGGTTGAAAGTTGGCATGGTATCATAATTTCACCCAAATAGCTGTACTAAAGAGTTGAGAGGTTACGGCAAAACTGGATCACTTTCAGTACAAAATGGACAATCTCTTTCGAATTATCAGGGTTTTGAACGAAAACATATGTTTACAAAGGCATTTCATTTTTTTAACTATTTCACACTCCAGACTTTTTGTGGTTCAACATGCACCATTCAATCCACATCATCAATTTTCAACCTTTCTGACTTCATTTTCTATTTTTCATGCATTTAACTGATTTTTTTTTAGCTAAATGACCCTGAATTGAAAGCAGACAAATGAACTCTGAAAAGGTTGAAAGTTGGCATGGTATCATCATTTCACCACACCTACAGACATGTGCTAAAAAGTTGGGAGGATTACGGCAAAAACTGGCCCACCTCGTGACAAATGGACAATCTCTTTCAAAGTATCTGGTTTCGACGAAAACTCATATGTTATAAAGGATTCATTTTTTTAAGTTTATTTCAACTCCAAACTTTTGTGCTTTAACATGCACCATTTCAAAGCCACATCATCAATTTTCACCCCTTTTTGACTTCACTTTTATTTTTCTGCATTTACGGATTATTTTAGCTAACTGACCCTGAAATTGAAAGCACTGTACAAATGAACTCTGAAAAGGGTTGAAAGTTGGCATGGTATCAATAATTTCACCCCACATAGCATGTGCTAAAAAGTTGAAGGTTACGGCAAAACTGGATGCACTTGTGTACAAAATGGACAATCTCTTTCGAAGTATCAGGGTTTCGGATGAAAACTCATTATTCAAAAAGTATTTCTTTTTTAACTTATTTCAACTCAAACTTTTTGTGCATTCAACATGCCCATTCAAAGCCACATCAGTCAATTTCAACCTTTCTGACTCGTTTGCTATTTTCATGCATTTACTGTTTTTTTAGCGAAATGACCATAAAATTGAAAGCAGTACAAATGAACTCTGAAAGGTTGAAAGTTGGCCTGGTATCATCATTTCACACCCACATAGCATGTGCTAAAAAGTTGAAAGTTACGGCAAAAAACTGGATGCACTTTCGTGTACACATGGACAATCTTTTCGAAGATATGAGTGGTTTCAGAGGAAAACTCATATGTTACAAAGTATTTCATTTTTTAACTTGTTTTCACTCCATGACTTTTGTGTGTCATTTCAACATGCACCATTCAAAAAAAGCAAATCATAATTTTCAACCCTTTCTGACTTCATTTGCTATTTTTCATGCATTTCTGATTTTTTTAGCTAAATGAGCCGAAATTTAAAAGAGTAGAAATGAACTCTGAAAGGTTGAAAGTTGGCATGGTATCATAATTTCACACCAATAAGCATGTCTAAGAGTTGAGCGGGTTACGGCCAAAAACTGGATGCACTTCATTACAAAATGGACAATCTCTTTCGAAGTATAAAGGTTCGAAGAAAACTCATATGTTACAAAGGCTTTCAATTTTTTAACTTATTGTCAATCCAGAATTTTTGTGCATTCAACATGCACCATTCAAATCCACATCATCATATTTTCACCCTTTCTACTTCATTTCTATTTTTCAATGCATTATCTGATTTTTTTTAGCTAAATGACCCTGAATTGAAAAGCAGACAAATGAACTCTGAAAAGGTTGAAAGTCCATGGTATCATCATTCACCCACATAGTATGTGCTAAAAGAGTTAGAGGGTTACGGCAAAAACTGGATGCAACTTCGTGTACAAAATGGACAATCTCTTTCGAATTATCAGGGTTTCTGACGAAAACTCATATGTTACCATGCATTTCATTTTTTTAAACTATTTCAACTCCAAGACTTTTTGTGCATTCAACATGCACCATTCAAAGCCCACATCATCAATTTTCAACCCTTTCTGACTTCATTTGCTATTTTTCATGCATTTACTGATTTTTTTAGCTAAATGACCCTGAAATTGAAAAGGCAGCAATGAACTTTGAAAAGGTTGGAAGTTGGCTGGTAATCATATTTCACCCACATAGCATGTGCTAAAAAGAGTTTAGAAGGTTACGGCAAAAAATGGATCACTTCGTGACAAATGGACATTCTTCTCTTTCGAAGTATCAGGTTTCGGACGAAAACTCATATGTTACAAAGGCATTTCATTTTTTTAAACTATTTCAACTCCAAAATCACTTTTTGTGCTTAACATGACCATTCAAAGCCACATCGTCAATTTTCAATTTTTCTGACTAATTTGCTATTTTTCATATGCATTAGATTATTTTATTTGTATCTGGCTAAATGACCCTGAAATGAAAAGCATTACAAATGAACTCTGAAAAGTTGAAAGTTGGCATGGTATCATCATTTCATCCAATAGCATGTCTAAAGAGTGGAGAGGTTACGGCGAAACACGGATGCACTTACGGTACAAATGGACAATCTCTTTCGAAGTATCAGGGATCGGAGAAAACATCATATTTACAAAGGCATTTCATTTTTTTAACTTATTCAACTCCAGACTTTTTGTGCTTTCAACATGCACCATTCAAAGCCACATCATCAATTTTCAAACCCTTTCTGACTTCATTTGGTATTTTTCATGCATTTACGATTTGTTTTAGCTAAATGACCCTGAAATGAAAAGTAGTACAAAGACTCTGAAAAGGTTGAAAGTTGGCATGGTATCATCATTCACCCACATAGTATGTGCTAAAAGTTGAGAGGGTTAGGCAAAAACTGGATGCACTTCGTGTACAAAATGGACAATATCTTTCGAAGTATCAGGTTTCGAACGAAAACTCATATGTTCAAAGGACATTTCATTTTTTTTAACTTATTTCAACTCCAGACTTTTTGTTGTCATTCAAACATGCACCATTCAAATCCACATCATCAATTTTCAACCCTTCCTGACTTCATTTGCTATTTTTCATGCATTTACTGATTTTTTTAGCTAATGACCGGAAATTTGAAAAGCTCAGCACAAATGAACCTGAAAAGTTTTGAATGGATGGTCATCATTCATTCATTTCACACCACATAGATGTGCTAAAAGTGAGAGGGTTGCGGCAAAAACTGGATGCACTTCGTTAACAAAATGACAATCTCTTTCGAATTATCAGGGTTTCGACGAAAACTCATATGTTACAAGGCATTTCATTTTTTTAAACTTATTTCACTCCAACTTTTTGTGCTTCAACATTCACCATTCAAAGCCCATCACAACCTTTTCAACCTTTCTGACTTATTTGCTATTTTTCATGCATTTACTGATTTTATTTAGTTTAATGACCCTGAATTGAAAAGCAGCACAAATGAACATCTGAAAAGGTGAAAGTTGGCATGGTATCATCATATTCACCCACATAGCATGTGCTAAAAAGTTGAGAGGTTACGGCAAAAAACGGATGCACTTCGTGGTACAAAATGGACAATCTCTTTCGAAGTATCAGGGTTTCGACGAAAAACTCATATGTTACAAAGGCATTTCATTTTTTAACTTATTTCAACTCCAACGTTTTGTGCTTTCATGCACCATTCAAGCCACATCATCAATTTTCAGCCCTTTCTGAATTAATTTGCTATTTTTCATGCATTTACGGATTTTTTTGACTAAATGACCCTGAAATTGAAAGCTATACAAATGAACTCTGAAAAGGTTGAAATTGGCATGGTATCATAATTCACCCACATAGCATGTGCTAAAGAGTTGAAGGGCTACGGCAAAAACTGGATGCTCGTGTACAAAATGGACAATCTCTTTCGAAGTATCAGGGTTTCAGATGAAAACTCATAGTATTACAAAAGGCATTTCATTTTTGACTTATTCAACTCCAGACTTTTTGTGGCTTCACACACTCCCTTAACTTAATAGCCACATCATTCAATTTATCAACCCTTCTACTTTTTGTATTTTTCATGCATTTACGATTTTTTAGTAATGACCCTGAAATTGAAAGTAGTACAAAACTCTGAAAGGTTTAAATTGGCCTGGTACATCATTTCACCCACATAGCATGTGCTAAAAGTTGACAGGGGTATGCAAAAAATGGATGCATCTCGTGTGTAAAAATGGACATCTCTTTCAAAGTATCAGGAATGTTTCGACAGAACAACTCAATGTTACAAGGATTTCATTTTTTTAACTTATTTCAACTTACAGTCCAGACTTTTTGTGCATCCAACATGAAACACCATTCAAAACCACATCATCAATTTTCAACCCTTTCTGACTTCATTTGCTATTTTTCCTCATTTACTGATTTTTTTAGCTAAATGACCCTGAAATTGAAAAGCAGCGCACAAATGAACTCTGAAAGTTTGAAAGGTGGCATGTCTCACACATTCACCAATAGAATGTGTCAAAGGTTAGAGGGGTTGCGCAAGAACTGATGCACTTCGTGTACAAAATGGACAATCTCTTCGATTATCAGGGTTTTCGACGAAAACTCATATGTTACCAAGCATTTCATTTTTTTACTTATTTCAACTCCAAACTTCTTGTGTCATTCAACTGCACCCATTCAAAGCCACCTCATCAAATTTTCAACCCTTTCTGACTTCATTTCTATTTTTCATGCATTTACTGATTTTTTTAGCTAAATGACCCTGAAATGAAAAGTAGTACAAATGAACTCTGAAAAAGGTTGTAAGTTGGCATGGTATCATCATTCACCCACATAATGTGCTAAAGAGTTGAGAGGGTTTGTCAGGAAAAACTGGATGCACTCGTGTACAAAATGGACAATTCTCTTTCGAATTATCAGGGTTCTGACGAAAACTCATATGTTACAAGCATTTCATTTTTTAAAACTTATTTCAACTCCAACTTTTTTGTGCATTCAAACAGCACCATTCAAAAGCCACATCATCAATTTTCAACCCTTTCTGACTTCATTTGCTATTTTTCATGCATTTCCTGTATTTTTTGAGTTTGACCCTTAAATTGAAAAGCACTACAAATGAACTCTGAAAGGATAATTTGGCATGGTAATCATCATTTCACCCACATAGCATGTGCTAAAAAGTTGAGAGGAGGTTACGGCAAAAACGGATCCACTTCGTGACAAATGGGACAATCTCTTTCGAGATCAGGGTTTCGACGAAAACTCAATGTTACAAAGGGATTATTTTTTTAACTTATTTCAACTCCAAACTTTTTGTGCATTACATGCACCATTCAAAGCCACATCATCAATTTTCAGCCCTTTCTGAACTTAATTTTGTCTATTTTTCATGCATTTATTACTGGATTATTTTAGCTAAATGACCCTGAAATTGAAAAGCAGTACAAATGAACTCTGAAAAGGTTGAAATTGGCATGGTATCATATTTCACCCACATAGCATGTGCTAAAGATTGAGAGGCTACGGCAAAAATGTGATCTTCGTGTACAAAATGGAAAATCTCTTTCGAAGTATCAGGGTTTTCAAGAAAACTCATTATTCAAAGGCATTTTCATTTTTTATTAACTTATTTAACTCAGACTTTTTGTGCGTTCAACATGCACCATTCAAAGCCACATCATCAATTTTCAACCCTTTCTGACTTCATTTGGTATTTTTAAGCATTTACGATTTGTTTTAAGCTAATGACCCTGAAATTGAAAAGTAGTCAAATGAACTCTGAAAGGGTGAAAAGTGGCATGGTAATCATATTTCACCACATAGCATGTGCTAAAAGTTGAGAGGGTTATTGGCACAAAACTGGATGCACTTCGTGTACAAAACTGGACAACTCTATCGAAGTATATCAGGTTTTCGGAAGAAAACTCATAATGTTACAAAGGCATTTCATTTTTTTAACTATTTCAACTCCCAGAACTTTTTGTGCATTCAAATCATGCACCATTCAAATCCACATCATATCAATTTCAACCCTCTTCTGACTTCATTTGCTATTTTTCAAGCATTTAACGATTTTTTTAGCTAAATGAACCCTGAAATTGAAAGCAGCACAAATGAACTCTGAAAATTTGAAAGTTGGCAGGGGATCAATCATTTCACCCACATAGATGTGCTAAAAGTTGAGAGGGCTTGCGGCAAAAACTGGACTGCACTTCGTGTACAAAATGGACAATTTCTTTCGAATTATCAGGGTTTCTGACGAAAAACTCATATGTTATTCCAATGCTTTCATTTTTTTTAAACTTATTTCACTCCAAACTTTTGTGGCATCAACATGCACTGACCATTCAAAGCACATCATCAATATTTCAACCTTTCTTTTTCGACTTCATTTGCATTTTTCATGCATTACTGATTTTTTTTTAGTTAAATGACCCTGTATTGAAAAGAGACAAATGAACTCTGAAAGGATGAAAGTTGGCATTGGTATCATATTTCACCCACTTAAGCATGTTGCTAAAAAGTTGAGAGGTTACGGCAAAACTGGATGCACTCGTGGTACAAAATGGACAATCTCTATTTCGAAGTATCAGGGTTTCAACGAAAACTCATATGTTACAAAGGCATTTCATTTTTTTAATTATTTCAACTCCAACATTTTTGTGCATTTACATAGCACCATTCAAAGCCACATCATCAATTTTCACCCACCTTTTCTGAATTATTTGCTATTTTCATAGCATTTACGGATTTTTAGCTAAATGACCCTGAAATGAAAAGTCAGTACAAATGAACTCTGAAAAGGTTTGAAAGTTGGCATGGTATCATAATTTCACCTACATAGCATGTGCTAAAATTGAGAGTTACGCAAAAACTGGATGTACTTCGTACAAATGGACAATCTCTTTCGAAGTATCAGGGTTTCAGATGAAACTCATATTTACAAAAGGATTTCATTTTCTTATTCAATTGCACCTCAGACTTTTTGGTGGCGTTCAAATGCACCATTCAAAGCCAACTCAATAATTTTCAACCCTTTCTGACTTCATTTGGCATTTTTCATGCATTTTACGATTTATTTAGCTAATGACCTGAAATTGAAAGGAGACAAATGAACTCTGAAAAGGTTTAAAGTTGGCATGGTTCACATTCACCACACATAGCATGTGCTAAAAAGTTGACAGGGTTATGGCAAAACTGGATGCACTTCTGTGTACAAAATGGACAATCTCTTCAAAGTATCTGGAGTTTCGAAGAAAACTCCTATGTTTACTGTGGGTGAAATTATGATACCATGCCAACTTTCAACCTTTTCAGAGTTCATTTGTACTGCTTTTCAATTTCAGGGTCATTTAGCTAAAATAATCCGTAAATGCATGAAAAATAGCAAATTAAGTCAGAAAGGGCTGAAAATTGATGATGTGGCTTTGAATGGTGCATGTTAAATGCACAAAAAGTTTGTAGTTGAAATAAGTTAAAAAAATGAAATGCCTTTGTAACATATGAGTTTTCGTCCGAAACCCTGATACTTCGAAAGAGATTGTCCATTTTGTAGATGAAGTGCGTCCAGTTTTTGCCGTAATCCTCTCAACTTTTTAGCACATGCTATGTGGGTGAAATGATGATACCATGGAAACTTTCAACCTTTTCACAGTTCATTTGTGCTGCTTTTCAATTTCAGGGTCATTTAGCTAAAAAAAATCAGTAAATGCATGAAAAATAGCAAATGAAGTCAGAAAGGGTTGAAAATTGATGATGTGGATTTGAATGGTGCATGTTGAACGCACAAAAAGTCTGGAGTTGAAATAAGTTAAAAAATTGAAATGCCTTTGTAAAATATGAGTTTTCTTTCGAAACCCTGATACTTCGAAAGAGATTGTCCATTTTGTACATGAAGTGCATCCAGTTTTTGCCGTAACCCTCTCAACTCTTTAGTACATGCTATTTGGGTGAAATTATGATACCATGCTAACTTTCAACCTTTTCAGAGTTCATTCGTACTGCTTTTAAATTTCAGGCTCATTTAGCTAAAAAATCAGTAAATGCATGAAAAATAGCAAATGAAGTCAGAAAGGGTTGAAAATTGATGATGTGGCTTTGAATGGTGCATGTTGAACGCACAAAATGTCTGGAGTTGAAATAAGTTAAAAAAATTGAAATACCTTTTGTAACATTTGAGTTTTCATCCGAAACCCTCATTCTTCGAAAGAGATTGTCCATTTTGTACATGAAGTGCATCCAGTTTTTGCCGTAACCTTGTCAACTTTTTAGCATGTGCTATGTGGGTGAAATGATGATACCATGCCAACTTTCAACCTTTTCAGAGTTCATTTGTACTGCTTTACAATTTCAGGGTCATTTAGCTAAAAAAATAAGTAAATGCATGAAAAATAGCAAATGAAGTCAGAAAGGGTTGAAAATTAATGATGCGGCTTTTTAATGGTGCTTGTTGAATGCACAAAAAGTCAGGAGTTGAAATAAGTTGACAAATGGAAATGCCTTTGTAACATATGAGTTTTCGTCCGAAACCCTGATACTTCGAAAGAGAATGTCCACTTTGTACACGAAGTGCATCCAGTTTTTGCCGTAACCCTCTCAACTTTTTAGCACATGCTATGTGGGTGAAATGATGATACCAGGCCAACTTTCAACCTTTTCAGAGTTCATTTGTACTGCTTTTCAATTTCATGGTCTTTTAGCTAAAAAATCAGTAAATGCATGAAAAATAGCAAATGAAGTCAGAAAGGGATGATAATTGATGATGTGGCTTTGAATGGTGCATGTTGAATGCACAAAAAGTTTGGAGTTGAAATAAGTAAAAAAAAAATGAAATGCATTTGTAACATATGAGTTTTCGTCCGAAACCCTGATACTTCTAAAGAGATTGTCCATTTTGTAGATGAAGTGCATCCATTTTTTGCCGTAACCCTCTCAACTTTTTAGCACATTCTATTTGGGTGAAATGATGATACCATGCCAACATTCAACCTTTTCAGAGTTCATTTGCACTGCTTTACAATTTCAGGGTCATTTAGCTAAAAAAATAAGTAAATGCATGAAAAATAGCAAATGAAGTCAGAAAGGGTTGAAAATTAATGATGCGGCTTTTTAATGGTGCTTGTTGAATGCACAAAAAGTCAGGAGTTGAAACAAGTTAAAAAAATGAAATGCCTTTGTAACATATGAGTTTTCGTCCGAAACCCTGATACTTCGAAAGAGATTGTCCATTTTGTACACGAAGTGCTTCCAGTTTTTGCCGTAACCCAATCAACTTTTTAGCACATGCTATGTGGGTGAAATGATGATACCAGGCCAAGTTTCAACCGTTTTAGAGTTCATTTGTACTGCTTTTCAATTTAATGGTCATTTAGCTAAAAATTCAGTAAATGCATTAAAAATAGCAAATGAAGTCAGAAAGGGTTGAAAATTGATGATGTGGCTTTGAATGGTGCATGTTGAATGCACAAAAAGTTTGGAGTTGAAATAAATTAAAAAAAATGAAATGCATTTGTAACATATGAGTTTTCGTCAGAAACCCTGATAATTCGAAAGAGATTGTCCATTTTGTACACGAAGTGCATCCAGTTTTTGCCGTAACCCTCTCAACTCTTTAGCACATGCTATGTGGGTGAAATGATGGTACCATGCCAACTTTCAACCTTTTCAGAGTTCATTTGTACTACTTTTCAATTTCAGGGTCATTTAGCTAAAACAAATCGGTAAATGCATGAAAAATACCAAATGAAGTCAAAAAGGGTTGAAAATTGATGATGTGGCTTTGAATGGTGCATGTTGAACGCACAAAAAGTCTGGAGTTGAAATAAGTTAAAAAATGAAATGCCTTTTGTAATATATGAGTTTTCATCCGAAACCCTAATACTTCGAAAGAAATTGTCCATTTTGTACACGAAGTGCATCCAGTTTTTGCCGTAAGCCTCTCAACTTTTTAGCACATGCTATGTGGGTGAAATTATGATACCATGCCAACTTTCAACCTTTTCAAAGATCATTTGTACTGCTTTTCATTTTCAGGGTCATTTAGGTAAAATAATCCGTAAATGCATGAAAAATAGCAAATTAAGTCAGAAAGGGCTGAAAATTGACGATGTGGCTTTGAATGTTGCATGTTAAAAGCATAAAAAGTTTGGAGTTGAAATAAGTTAAAAAAAATGAAATGCCTTTGTAACATATGAGTTTTCGTCCGAAACCCTGATACTTCGAAAGAGATTGTCCATTTTGTCTACGAAGTGGATCCAGTTTTTGCCGTAATCCTCTCAACTTTTTAGCACATGCTATGTGGGTGAAATGATGATACCATGCCAACTTTCAACCTTTTCAGAGTTCATTTGTGCTGCTTTTCAATTTCAGGGTCATTTAGCTAAAAAAAATCAGTAAATGCATGAAAAATAGCAAATGAAGTCAGAAAGGGTTGAAAATTGATGATGTGGCTTTGAATGGTGCATGTTGAATGCACAAAAAGTTTGGAGTTGAAATAGGTTTAAAAAAATGAAATGCATTGGTAACATATGAGTTTTCGTCAGAAACCCTGATAATTCGAAAGAGATTGTCCATTTTGTACACGAAGTGCATCCAGTTTTTGCCGTAACCCTCTCAACTCTTTAGCACATACTATGTGGGTGAAATGATGATACCATGGCAACTTTCAACCTTTTCAGAGTTCATTTGTGCTGCTTTTCAATTTCAGGGTCATTTAGCTAAAAAAAATCAGTAAATGCATGAAAAATAGCAAATGAAGTCAGAAAGGGTTGAAAATTGATGATGTGGATTTGAATGGTGCATGTTGAATGCACAAAAAGTCTGGAGTTGAAATAAGTTAAAAAAATGAAATGCCTTTGTAACATATGAGTTTTCTTTCGAAACCCTGATACTTCGAAAGAGATTGTCCATTTTGTACATGAAGTGCATCCAGTTTTTGCCGTAACCCTCTCAACTCTTTAGTACATGCTATTTGGTTGAAATTATGATACCATGCCAACTTTCAACCTTTTCAGAGTTCATTTGTACTGCTTTTAAATTTCAGGCTCATTTAGCTAAAAAAATCAATAAATGCATGAAAAATAGCAAATGAAGTCAGAAAGGGTTGAAAATTGATGATGTGGCTTTGAATGGTGCATGTTGAATGCACAAAAAGTCTGGAGTTGAAATAAGTTCAAAAAAATTGAAATACCTTTTGTAACATATGAGTTTTCGTCAGAAACCCTGATAATTCGAAAGAGATTGTCCATTTTGTACACGAAGTGCATCCAGTTTTTGCCGTAACCCTCTCAACTCTTTAGCACATACTATGTGGGTGAAATGATGATACCATGGCAACTTTCAACCTTTTCAGAGTTCATTTGTGCTGCTTTTCAATTTCAGGGTCATTTAGCTAAAAAAAATCAGTAAATGCATGAAAAATAGCAAATGAAGTCAGAAAGGGTTGAAAATGGATGATGTGGATTTGAATGGTGCATGTTGAACGCACAAAAAGTCTGGAGTTGAAATAAGTTAAAAAAATGAAATGCCTTTGTAACATATGAGTTTTCTTTAAAAACCCTGATACTTCGAAAGAGATTGTCCATTTTGTACATGAAGTGTATCCAGTTTTTGCCGTAACCCTCTCAACTCTTTAGTACAGGCTATTTGGGTGAAATTATGATACCATGCCAACTTTCAACCTTTTCAGAGTTCATTTGTACTGCTTTTAAATTTCAGGCTCATTTAGCTAAAAAAAACAATAAATGCATGAACAATAGCAAATGAAGTCAGAAAGGATTGAAAATTGATGATGTGGTATTGAATGGTGCACGTTGAATGCACAAAATGTCTGTAGTTGAAATGAGTTAAAAAAATTGAAATACCTTTTGTAACATATGAGTTTTCATCCGAAAGCGTCATTCTTCGAAAGAGATTGTCCATTTTGTACACGAAGAGCATCCTGTTTTTGCGGCAACCTTGTCAACTTTTTAGAACATGCTATGTGGGTGAAATGATGATACCATGCCAACTTTCAACCTTTTAAGAGTTCATTTGTACTGCTTTTCAATTTCAGGGTCATTTAGCTAAAAAAAATAAGTAAATGCATGAAAAATAGCAAATGAAGTCAGAAAGGGTTGAAAATTAATGATGTGACTTTGAATGGTGCATGTTGAATGCACAAAAAGTCAGGAGTTGAAACAAGTTAAAAAAATGAAATGCCTTTGTAACATATGAGTTTTCGTCCGAAACCCTGATACTTCGAAAGAGATTGTCCATTTTGTACACGAAGTGCATCCAGTTTTTGCCGTAACCCAATCAACTTTTTAGCACATGCTATGTGGGTGAAATGATGATACCAGGCCAACTTTCAACCTTTTTAGAGTTCATTTGTACTGCTTTTCAATTTAATGGTCATTTAGCTAAAAATTCAGTAAATGCATTAAAAATAGCAAATGAGGTCAGAAAGGTTTGAAAATTGATGATGTGGCTTTGAATGGTGCATGTTGAATGCACAAAAAGTTTGGAGTTGAAATAATTTAAAAAAAATGAAATGCATTTGTAACATATGAGTTTTCGTCAGAAACCCTGATAATTCGAAAGAGATTGTCCATTTTGTACACGAAGTGCATCCAGCTTTTGCCGTAACCCTCTCAACTCTTTAGCACATGCTATGTGGGTGAAATGATGGTACCATGCCAACTTTCAACCTTTTCAGAGTTCATTTGTACTACTTTTCAATTTCAGGGTCATTTAGCTAAAACAAATCGGTAAATGCATGAAAAATACCAAATGAAGTCAAAAAGGGTTGAAAATTGCTGATTTGGCTTTGAATGGTGCAAGTTGAAGCACAAAAAGTCTGGAGTTGAAATAAGTTAAAAAATGAAATGCCTTTTGTAATATATGAGTTTTCATCCGAAACCCTGATACTTCGAAAGAGATTGTCCATTTTGCACACGAAGTGCATCCAGTTTTTGCCGTAAGCCTCTCAACTTTTTAGCACATTCTGTGTGGGTGAAATTATGATACCATGCCAACTTTCAACCTTTTCAGAGTTCATTTGTACTGCTTTTCAATTTCAGGGTCATTTAGCTAAAATAATCCGTAAATGCATGAAAAATAGCAAATTAAGTCAGAAAGGGCTGAAAATTGATGATGTGGCTTTGAATGGTGCATGTTAAATGCACAAAAATTTGTAGTTGAAATAAGTTAAAAAAATGAAATGCCTTTGTAACATATGAGTTTTCGTCCGAAACCCTGATACTTCGAAAGAGATTGTCCATTTTGTAGATGAAGTGCGTCCAGTTTTTGCCGTAATCCTCTCAACTTTTTAGCACATGCTATGTGGGTGAAATGATGATACCATGCAAACTTTCAACCTTTTCACAGTTCATTTGTGCTGCTTTTCAATTTCAGGGTCATTTAGCTAAAAAAAAATCAGTAAATGCATGAAAAATAGCAAATGAAGTCAGAAAGGGTTGAAAATTGATGATGTGGATTTGAATGGTGCATGTTGAACGCACAAAAAGTCTGGAGTTGAAATAAGTTAAAAAAATGAAATGCCTTTGTAAAATATGAGTTTTCTTTCGAAACCCTGATACTTCGAAAGAGATTGTCCATTTTGTACGTGAAGTGCATCCAGTTTTTGCCGTAACCCTCTCAACTCTTTAGTACATGCTATTTGGGTGAAATTATGATACCATGCTAACTTTCAACCTTTTCAGAGTTCATTCGTACTGCTTTTAAATTTCAGGCTCATTTAGCTAAAAAATCAATAAATGCATGAAAAATAGCAAATGAAGTCAGAAAGGGTTGAAAATTGATGATGTGGCTTTGAATGGTGCATGTTGAACGCACAAAATGTCTGGAGTTGAAATAAGTTAAAAAAATTGAAATACCTTTTGTAACATTTGAGTTTTCATCCGAAACCCTCATTCTTCGAAAGAGATTGTCCATTTTGTACATGAAGTGCATCCAGTTTTTGCTGTAACCTTGTCAACTTTTTAGCATGTGCTATGTGGGTGAAATGATGATACCATGCCAACTTTCAACCTTTTCAGAGTTCATTTGTACTGCTTTACAATTTCAGGGTCATTTAGCTAAAAAAATAAGTAAATGCATGAAAAATAGCAAATGAAGTCAGAAAGGGTTGAAAATTAATGATGCGGCTTTTTAATGGTGCTTGTTGAATGCACAAAAAGTCAGGAGTTGAAATAAGTTGACAAATGGAAATGCCTTTGTAACATATGAGTTTTCGTCCGAAACCCTGATACTTCGAAAGAGAATGTCCACTTTGTACGTGAAGTGCATCCAGTTTTTGCCGTAACCCTCTCAACTCTTTAGTACATGCTATGTGGGTGAAATTATGATACCATGCCAACTTTCAACCTTTTCAGAGTTCATTTGTACTGCTTTTAAATTTCAGGCTCATTTAGCTAAAAAAATCAATAAATGCATGAAAAATAGCAAATGAAGTCAGAAAGGGTTGAAAATTGATGATGTGGCTTTGAATGGTGCATGTTGAACGCACAAAATGTCTGGAGTTGAAATAAGTTAAAAAAATTGAAATACCTTTTGTAACATATGAGTTTTCATCCGAAAGCGTCATTCTTCGAAAGAGATTGTCCATTTTGTACACGAAGTGCATCCTGTTTTTGCGGCAACCTTGTCAGATTTTTAGCACATGCTATGTGGGTGAAATGATGATACCATGCCAACTTTCAACCTTTTCAGAGTTCATTTGTACTGCTTTTCAATTTCAGGGCCATTTAGCTAAAAAAAATAAGTAAATGCATGAAAAATAGCAAATGAAGTCAGAAAGGGTTTTAAAATTGAGGATGTGGCTTTGAATGGTGCATTTTGAACGCACAAAAAGTCTGGAGTTGAAAAACTAAAAAATGAAATGCCTTTTGTAATATATGAGTTTTCAATCCTGAAACCTATCTTCGAAAGAGATTGTCCCATTTTGTACACGAAGTCAATCCAGTTTTGCCGTAAGCCTCTCACCTTTTTAGCACATGCTATTGGGTGAAATTATGATACCCATGCCAACTTTCAACCTTTTCAATTCATTTTGTACTGCTTTTCAATTTCAGGGTCATTTAGTCAAATAATCAGTAATGCATGAAAAATACAAATTAAGTCAGAAAGGGCTGAAAATTGATGATGTGGCTTTGATGGTGCATGTTAAAACAAAAAAGTTTGGAGTTTAAATAATTAAAAAAAATGAAAATCCTTTGTAAATATGAGTTTTCGTCCGTCAAACCCTGATCTTCGAAAGAGATTGTCCATTTTGTCACGAAGTGCATCCTAGTTTTTGCCGTAATCCTCTCAACTCTTTTAGCACATGCTATGTGGTGAAATGATGATACCATGCCAATTTCAACCTTTTTCAGAGTTCATTTTGTGCCTGCTTTCAATTTCAGGTCATTAGCTAAAAAAATCAGTAACTGCATGAAAAATAGCAATAAGTCAGAAAGGGTTGAAAATTGATTGTGGCTTTGAATGGTCATGTTGAATGCACAAAAGTTTGGAGTTGAAATAGTTTAAAAAAATGAAATGCATTGGTAAACATATGAGTTTTCGTCAGAAACCCTATAATTCGAAAGAGATTGTCCATTTTGTACACGAAGTGCATCCAGTTTTTTGCCGTAACCCTCTCACTCCTTTGCACATACTATGTGGGTGAAATGATGATACCATGGCAAACTTTCAAACCTTTTCAGAGTTCATTTGTTGTGCTTTTCAATTTCAGGGTCATTTAGCTACAAAAAACAGTAATGCATGAAAATAGCAAATGAAGTCAGAACGGGTTGAAAATTGATGATGTGGATTTGAATGGTGCATGTTGAATGCCAAAAGTCTGGAGTTGAAATAAGTTAAAAAAATGAAATGCCTTTGTAACATATTGAGTTTTCTTCGTTTCGAAACCCTGATACTTCGAAAGAGATTGTCCATTTTGTACACAAGTGCTCCAGTTTTTGCCGTAAACCCTCTCAACTTTTAGCACATGCTATGTGGTTGAAATATGATACCATGCCAACTTTCAACCTTTTCAGAGTTCATTTGTACTGCTTTTAATTCATTCTCATTTAGCTAAAAAATCAATAAATGCATGAAAAATACAATGAAGTCAGAAAGGGTTGAAAATTGATGATGTGGCTTTGAATGGTGCATGTTGAATGCACAAAATCTGGAGTTGAAATAATTAAAAAATTGAAATCCTTTGTAACATATGAGTTTTCATCCGAAACCCTATCTTCGAAAGAGATGTCCATTTTGTACCGAAGTGCATCCAGTTTTGCCGTAACTCTGTCACCTTTTAGCACATGCTATGGTGAAATGATGATACCAGCTCTTTTCAACCTTTTCAGAGTCATTTGTACTGCTTTTCAATTTTCAGGTCATTTGCTCAAAAATAATTAATGCATGAAAAATACAAATGAAAGTCAGAAAGGGTTGAAAATTGATGATGTGGCTTGAAGGTGCATGTTGAAGCACAAAAAGTCTGGAGTTGAAATAGTTTAAAAAATGAAATACTTTTGTAACATATGAGTTTTCTCACAACCACTGATATTCGAAAGAGATGTCCATTTTGTACACGAAGTGCATCCAGTTTGCGTAACCCTTCAACTCTTTAGCACATGTTTGGTGAATATGATACCAATGCCAACTTTCAACCTTTTCAGAGTTCATTTGTCTCCTTTTCAATTTCAGGGTCATTTAGCTAAAAAAATCAAATAGCATGAAAAATAGCAAATGAATCAGAAAGGGTTGAAAATTGATGATGTGGTTGAATGGTGCATGTTAATGCACAAAAAGTCTGTGAGTGAATAAGTTAAAAAAATGAAATGCCTTTGTACATATAGTGTTTCGTCGAACCCTGATCTTCGAAAGAGATTGTCCATTTTGTACAAGAAGTGCATCCAGTTTTGGCCGTACCCTCTCAACTCTTAGACATGCTATTTGGGTAAATGATGATACCATGCAAACTTCAACCTTTTCAGAGTTCATTTGTCCTGCTTTTAATTTCAGGTCATTTAGCTAAAAAAATCAGTAATGCATGAAAAATAGCAATGAAGTCAGAAGGGTTGAAAATTATGATTGGATTGAAATGGTGCATGTTGAATGCACAAAATTCTGGAGTTGAAATAAGTTCAAAAAAATTTTGAAATCCTTTGTAACATATGAGTTTTTCTCCGAAACCCTCTCTTCCGAAAGAGATTGTCCATTTTGTACACTGAAGTGCATCCAGTTTTTGGCCGAACCCTTCAACTTTTTAGCACATGCTTTGGGTGAAATGATGATACCAGGCCATTTTCAACCTTTTCAGAGTTCATTGTACTGCTTTTCATTTCATGGCTCATTCTAGGCTAAAAATCAATAAATGCAGAAAAATAGCAAATGAGTAGAAAGGTGGAAAATTGATGATGTTGCTTTGATGGTGCATGTTGAAGCACAAAAGTTTGGAGTTGAAATAAGTTAAAAAATGAAATACTTTGTAACATGAGTTTTCGTCAGAAACCCTGATATTCGAAAGAGATTGTCCATTTTGTACACGAGTGCATCCAGTTTTGCCGTACCCCCTTCCTTTTTAGCACATGCTATGTGGTGAAATGATAATACCAAGCCTTTCAACCTTTCAGAGTTTCTTTGTACGCTTTCAATTTTCAGGTCATTTAGCTAAAAATCGTAAATGCTGAAAATACAATAAGTCAGAAAGGGTTGAAAATTGATGATGTGGCTTTGAATGGCATGTTTGAATGCACAAAAAGTCTGGGAGTTGAAATAAGTTAAAAAAGCAAATGCCTTTTGTAATATATGAGTTTTCTGCCGAACCCTGATACTTCGAAAGAGATTGTCCATTTTGTACACTAAGTCATCATTTTTTTGCCGTAGCCTCTCAACTTTTAGCACATGCTATGTGGGTGAAAATTTATTACCATGCCAACTTTCAACCTTTCACGTTTCATGTACTGCTTTTCAATTTCAGGGTCATTAGCTAAAATATCCGTAAATGCATGAAAATAGCAATTAAGTCAGAAAGGGCTGAAAATTGATGATGTGGCTTGAATGGTGCATGTTAAATGCACAAAAGTTTGGAGTTGAAATAACTTAAAAAAATGAAATCTTTTATAACATATGATTTTGTCGAAACCCTATACTTCGAAGAGATGTCCATTTTGTCCAGAATGATCCAGTTTTGCCGTAATCCTCCAACTTTTTAGCACATGCTATGTGGGTGAAATTATGATACCATGCCACTTTCAACCTTTTCGAGTTCATTTGTGCTTGCTTTTCAATTTCAGGGTCATTTGCTAAAAAAAAATCAGTAATATCATGAAAAATACAAATGAGTCAGAAGGGTTGAAAATGGATGATGTGGATTTGAATGGTGCATGTTGAACGCACAAAAAGCTGGAGTTGAAATAAGTTAAAAAAATGAAATGCCTGGTAACATATGAGTTTTCTTTCAAAACCCTGATACTTCGAAAGAGATTGTCCATTTTTACATGAAGTGTATCCAGTTTTTGCCGTAACCCTCTCAACTCTTTAGTACAGGCTATTTGGGTGAAATTATGATACCATGCCAACTTTCAAACCTTTTCAGAGTTCATTTGTATGCTTTTAATTCAGCTTATTTAGCTAAAAAAATCAGTAATGCATGAACAATAGCAAATGAATCAAAAGGTTGAAAATTGATGATGTGGTTTGATGGTGCACGTTGTAAGCACAAAATGTCTGAGTTGAAATGAGTTAAAAAAATGAAATACCTTTGTACATATGAGTTTTCATCCGAAAGCGTCATTCTTCGAAAGAGATTGTCCATTTTGTACACTAGACATCCTGTTTTTGGCGGCAACCTTGTCCAACTTTTTAGCCATGCTATGTGGGTGAAATGATGATACCATGCCAACTTTCAACCTTTTCAGAGTTCATTTGTACTGCTTTTCAATTTCAGGGTCATTTAGCTAAAAAAAATAAGTAATCATGAAAATAAGCAAATGAAGTCAGAAAGGTGAAAATTAATGATGTGGCTTTGAATGGTGCATGTTGAATGCACAAAAAGTCAGGAGTTGAAACAAGTTAAAAAATAAATGCCTTTGTAACATAGAGTTTTCGTCCGAAACCCTGATACTTCGAAAGAGATTGTCCATTTTGTATAGAAGTGCATCCAGTTTTTTGCCGTAACCCATCAACTTTTTAGCACATGCTATGTGGGTGAAATGATGATACCAGGCCAACTTTCAACCTTTTTAGAGTCATTTGTACTGCTTTTCAATTTACTGGTCATTTAGCTAAAAATTCATTAAATGCATTAAAAATAGCAATGAAGTCAAAGGTTTGAAATTGATGATGTGCTGTTGAATGGGCATGTTTAATGCAACAAAAAGTTTGGAGTTGAAATAATTTAAAAAATGAAATGCATTTGTACATATGAGTTTTCGTCAGAACCCTGATATTCGAAAGAGATTGTCCATTTGTACACGAAGTGATCAGTTTTTCCCGTAACCCTCTCAACTCTTTAGCACTGCTATGTGGGTGAAATGATGTACCCATGCCAACTTTCAACCTTTTCAGAGTTCATTTGTACTCTTTTCAATTTCAGGGTCATTTAGCAAAACAAATCGGTAAATGCATAAAAAATACAAATGAAGTCAGAAAGGTGTTGAAATTGTGATGTGGCTTTGAATGGTGCAGTTGAATGCACACAAAAGTCTGGAGTTGAATAAGTTTAAAAATGAAATGCCTTTTGTAATATATGAGTTTTCATCCGAACCCTGATACTTCGAAAGAGATTGTCATTTTGACACGAAGTGCATCCAGTTTTTGCCGTAACCTCTCAACTTTTAGCACATCTCTGTGGGTGAATATGATACCATGCCAACTTTCAACCTTTTCAGAGTTCATTTGTACGCTTTTCAATTTCAGGGTCATTTAGCTAAAAAATCGTAAATGCATGAAAATAGCAAATAGTCAGAAGGGTGAAAATTGATGATGTGGCTTGAATGGTGCATGTTAATGCACAAAAAGTTGTGAGTTGAATCATTTAAAAAAATGAAATCCTTTGTAACTATGAGTTTTTCGTCCAAAACCCTGATACTTCGACAAGATTTTTCCATTTTGTAGATAAGTGCATCCAGTTTTTGCCGTATCCTCTCAACTTTTTAGCACATGCTATGTGGGTGAAATGATGATACCATGGCAAACTTCAACCTTTCAAGTTCATTTGTGCTGCTTTTCAATTCAGGGTCATTTAGCTAAAAAAATCAGTAAATGCATGAAAAATAGCAAATGAAGTCAGAGAAGGGTTGAAAATTGATGATGTGGTTTGAATGGGTGCATGTTGAACGCACAAAAAAGTCTGGAGTTGAAATAAGTTATAAAAAATGAAATGCCTTTGTAAAATATGAGTTTTCTTTCGAAACCCTGATCTTCTAAAGAGATTGTCCATTTTGTACATGAAGTGCATCCAGTTTTTGCCGTAACCCTCTCAACTTTAGTACATGCTATTGGGTGAAATTATGATACCATGCTAACTTTCAACCTTTTCAGAGTTCATTCGTGACTGCTTTTAAAATTTCAGGTCATTTAGCTAAATCAATAATGCATGAAAAATAGCAAATGAAGTCAGAAAGGGTTGAAAATTGATGATGTGGCTTTGAATGGTGCATGTTGAATGCACAAAATGTCTGGAGTTGAAATAAGTTAAAAAATTGAAATACCTTTGTAACATTTGAGTTTCTCCGAAACCCTAGCTTCGAAGAGATTGTCCATTTTGTACACGAGTCATCCAGTTTTTGCCGTAACCTTCAACTCTTTTCCATGTGCTATGTGGGTGAAATGATGATACCATGCCAACTTCTCAACCTTTTCAGAGTTCCTTTGTACTGCTTTACAATTTCAGGGTCATTTACTAAAAAAATAGTAATGCATGAAAAATAGAAATAAGTCAGAGGGTTGAAATTAATGATTGGACTTTGAATGGTGCTGTTGAATGCACAAAAAGTCAGAGTTGAAAAAAGTTAAAAAAATGAAATGCCTTTGTAACATATGAGTTTTCCGTCCGAAACCGAACTTCGAAGAGAAATGTCCATTTTGTACACGAAGTGCATCCATTTTTGCCGTAACCCTCTCAACTTTTTAGCACATGCTATGTGGGTGAAATGATGATCCAGGCCAACTTTCAACCTTTTCAGAGTTCTTGTACTGCTTTTCAATTTCATGGTCATTAGCTAAAAAATCAGTAAATGCATGAAAAAATAGCAATGAAGTCAGAAAGGGTTGATAAAGATGATGTGGCTTTGAATGGTGCATGTTGACTGCACAAAAAGTTTGAGTTGAAATAAGTTAAAAAAATGAAATCATTTGTAACAATGATTGTCGCTAACCCTGATACTTCTAAAGAGATTGTCCATTTTGTAAGAAGTGCATCCTTTTTTGCCGTAACCCTCTCAACTTTTTTAGCACATTCTATTTGGGTGAAATGAATGATACCATGCCAACTTCAACCTTTTCAGAGTTCATTTGTACTGCTTTATCAATTTCAGGTCATTTAGCTAAAAAAATAAGTAATTGCATGAAAATAGCAAATGAAGTCAAAGGGTTAAATTATGATGTGGCTTTGAATGGTGCATGTTGAAGCACAAAAGTCGGAGTTGAAAAAGTTAAAAAAATGAAATGCCTTTGTAACATATGATTTTTTTTCGTCCGAAACCCTGATACTTGAAAGAGATTGTCCATTTTTACATAGAAGTGCATCCAGTTTTTGCCGTAACCCAATCAACCTTTTTGCACATGCTATGTGGGTGAAATATGAACCAGGCCAACTTTCAACCTTTTTAGAGTTCATTGTACTGCTTTTCAATTATGGTCATTTAGCTAAAATTCAGTAAATGCATAAAAATAGCAAATGAAGTCAGAAAGTTGAAAATTGATGATGTGGCTTTTTGAATGGTGCATGTTGAATGCACAAAAATTGTGGAGTTGAAATATTTAAAAAAAAGGAAATGCTTTGTAACATATGAGTTTTTCGTCGAAACCCTGATATTCGAGAGATTGTCCATTTTGTACACGAGAGTGATCCAGTTTTTTGCCTACCCTCTCAACTTTTAGCACATGCTATGTGGGTGAAATGATGATACCAATGCCAACTTTCAACTTTTCAGAGTTCATTGTACTACTTTTCAATTTCAGGGTCATTTAGCTAAAAAAATCGTAAATGCATGAAAAAATACAAATGAAGTCAAAAAGGGTTGAAAATTCTGATGTGGTTTGAATGGTGCAGTTGAACACACAAAAAGTCTGGAGTTGAAATAAGTTAAAAAATGAAATGCTTTTTGTAACATATGAGTTTTCTCGAAACCCTATACTTCGAAGAGATTGTCCATTTTGACACAGAAGTGCATCAGTTTTTGCCGTAACCCCTCTCAACTTTTTAGCACATTCTGGTGGTTGAAATTATGATACCATGCCAACTTCAACCTTTTCAAGTTCATTTGTAATGCTTTTAATTTCAGGGTCATTTAGCTAAAAATCAAATGCTTGAAAACAGCAATTAAGTCAGAAGGGTGAAAATGATGTGTGGCTTTGAATGGTGCATGTTGAATGCACAAAAAGTTTGAGTTGAAATAAGTTAAAAAATGAAATCCTTGTAAACATATGAGTTTTCGTCCGAAACCCTGAACTTCGAAAGAGATTGTCCATTTTGTAATGAAGTGCATCCAGTTTTTGCCGTAACCTCTCAACTTTTTAGCACATGCTATGTGGGTGAAATGATGATACCATGGAAACTTACAACCTTTTCACAGTTTCATTGTGCTGCTTTTCAAATTTCAGGTCATTTAGCTAAAAAAATCAGTAAATCATGAAAAATACAAATGAAGTCAGAAAGGGTTGAAAATTGATGATGTGGTTTGAATGGTGCACTGTTGAAGCACAAAAGTCTGGAGTTGACATAAGTTAAAAAAATGAAATGCCTTTTGAAACATATGAGTTTTCTCGAAACCCTGATACTTCAAAGAGATTGTCCATTTGTACAGAAGTGATCCAGTTTTTTGCCGTACCCTCTCAACTCTTTATGTCCATTCTATTTGGGTGAATTATGATACCATGCAACTTTCACCTTTTCAGAGTTCATTGTACTTTGCTTTTAAATTTCGGTCATTTAGCTAAAAAATCAATAATGCATGAAAAATGCAAATGAGTCAGAAATGTTGAAAATTGATGATGTGGCTTTGAATGGTGCATGTTGAATGCACAAAATTCTGAGTTGAAATAAGTTAAAAAAATTGAAACCTTTTAACATTTGAGTTTTCATCCGAAACCCTCATTCTTCGAAGAGATGTCCATTTTGTACACGAAGTGCTCCAGTTTTTGCCGTAACCTTGTCACTTTTTAGCATGCTATGTGGTGAAATGATGATACATCACCTTTCAACCTTTTCAGAGTTCATTGTACTGCTTTCAATTTCAGGGTCCATTTAGCTAAAAAAATAAGTAAATGCATGAAAATAGCAAATAAAGTCAGAAAGGGTTGAAAATTATGATGCGGCTTTTTAATGGTTCTTGTTGAATGCACAAAAGTCGGAGTTGAATAAGTTTAAAAAAATGAATGCCTTTGTAACATATGAGTTTTCGTCCGAAACCCTGATACTCGAAAGAGATTGTCCATTTTGTACTACGAAGTGCATCCAGTTTTTGCCGTAACCCATCAACTTTTTGCACATGCTATGTGGTGAAATGATGATACCAGGCCAACTTTCAACCTTTTTAGAGTTCATTTGTACTGCTTTTCAATTTAATGGTCATTTACTAAAATTCAGTATGCATTGAAAAATAGCAAATGAAGTCAGAAAGGTTTGAAAATTGATGATGTGGCTTTGAATGGTGCATGTTGAAGCACAAAAGTTTGGAGTTGAAATAATTTAAAAAAAATGAAATGCCTTTGTAACATATAGTTTTTCGTCAGAAACCCTGATAATTCGAAAGAGATTGTCCATTTTGTACACGAAGTCATCCAGTTTTTGCCGTAACCCTCTCAACTCTTTAGCACATGCTAGTGGGTGAAATGATGTACCATGCCAACTTTCAACCTTTTTCAGAGTTCATTTGTACTGACTTTTCAATTTCAGGGTCATTTAGCTAAAACAAATCGGTAAATGCATGAAAATACCAAATGAAGTCAAAAAGGGTTGAAAATTGTGATGGTGCTTTGAATGGTGCAGTTGAACCACAAAAGTCGGAGTTGAAATAAGTTAAAAAATGAAATGCCTTTTGTAATATATGAGTTTTCTCCGAAACCCTGATACTTTCGAAAGAGATTGTCCCATTTTGCACAAAAGTGCATCCAGTTTTTGCCGTAAGCCTCTCAACTTTTTAGCACATTCTGTGTGGGTGAAATTATGATACCATGCCAACTTTCAACCTTTTCAGAGTTCATTTACTGCTTTTCAATTTCAGGGTCATTTAGCTAAATAATCGTAATGCATGAAAATAGCAAATGAAGTCAGAAAGGGTGAAAATTGTGATGTGGCTTTGAATGTGCATGTTTAAAGCACAAAAATTTCGTTGAAATAAGTTAAAAAAATGAAATCCTTTGTAACTATGAGTTTTCGTCCGAAACCCTGATACTTCAAAGAATTGTCCTTTTGTACGAATGATGCATCCAGTTTTTGCCGTAACCTCTCAACTTTTTAGCACATGCTAGTGGGTGAAAGTGATGATACCATGAAACTTTCACACTTCACAGTTCATTTGTGCTGCTTTTTCAATTTCAGGGTCATTTAGCTAAAAAATCAGTAAATGCATGAAAAATAGCAATGAAGTCAGAAAGGGTTGAAATTGATGATGTGATTTGAATGGTGCATGTTGAACGCACAAAAGTCTGGAGTTGAAATAAGTTAAAAAATGAAATGCCTTTGTAAAATATGAGTTTCTTTCGAAAACCCTGATACTTCAAAGAGATTGTCCATTTGGTACGAAGTGCATCCAGTTTTTGCCGTAACCTCTCAACTCTTTAGTACATGCTATTTGGGTGAAATTGATGATACATGCAACTTTCACCTTTTCAGAGTTCATTCGTACTGCTTTAAATTTCAGGTCATTTAGCTAAAATCAATAAATGCTGAAAAATAGCAAATGAAGTCAGAAAGGTTGAAAATTGATGATGTGGCTTTGAATGGTGCATGTTGAAGCACAAATGTCTGGAGTTGAAATAAGTTAAAATTGAAATACCTTTTGTAACATTTGAGTTTTCATCCGAAACCCTATTACTTCGAAAGAGATTGTCCATTTTGTACGAAGTGCATCCATTTTTGCCGTAACCTTGTCAACTTTTTAGCATGTGCTATGTGGGTGAAATGATGATACCATGCCAACTTTCAACCTTTTCAGAGTTCATTTGTACGCTTTCATTTCAGGGTCTTTAGCTAAAAAATAGTAAATGCATGAAAAAAGCAAATGAAGTCAGAAAGGGTTAAATATTATGCAGTGCTTTTAATGGTGCTTGTTGAATGCACAAAAAGGTCGGAGTTGAAATAAGTTAAAAAGAAATGCCTTTGTAACTATGAGTTTTCGTCCGAAACCCTGATACTTCGAAGAGATTGTCCATTTTGTACACGAAGTGCATCCAGTTTTTGCCGTAACCCTCTCAACTTTTTACACATGCTATGTGGGTGAAATTATGATACCATGCCACTTTCAACCTTTCAGAGTTCATTTGTACTGCTTTAATTTCAGGGTCATTTAGCTAAAAAATAATAAATGCATGAAAATGCAATAGAGTCAGAAAGGTTGAAAATTAATGATGTCTTTGAATGGTGCATGTTGAAGCACCAAAAAGTCGGAGTTGAAACAAGTTAAAAAATGAAATGCCTTTGTAACATATGAGTTTCTCCGAAACCCTGATCTTCCGAAAGAGATTGTCCATTTTGTAACACGAAGTGCATCCATTTTTTGCCGTAACCCTCAACTTTTTAGCACATGCTATGTGGGTGAAATGATGATACCATGCCAACTTCAACCTTTTCAGAGTTCATTTGTACTGCCTTTTCAATTTCAGGTCTTTAGCTAAAAAATAGTAAATGCATAAAAATAGCAAATGAAGTCAGAAAGGTTGAAAATTGATGATGTGGCTTTGAATGGTGCATGTTGAATGCACAAAAATTGGAGTTGAAATAAGTTAAAAAAATGAAATGCCTTTGTAACATATGAGTTTTTCGTCAAACCCTGATACTTCGAAAGAGATTGTCCATTTTGTACACGAAGTGCATCCAGTTTTTGCCGTAACCCTCTCAACTTTTAGCACATGCTATGTGGGTGAAATGATGATACCTGCCAACTTTTCATCAACCTTTCAGAGTTCATTGTTACACTTTTCAATTTTCAGGGTCATTTAGCTAAAACAAATCGTAATGCATGAAATACCAAATGAAGTCAGAAAGGTTGAAAATTGATGATGTGGCTTTGAATGGTGCATGTTGAACGCACAAAAAAGTTGGAGTTGAAATAAGTTAAAAAATGAAATGCTTTTGTAAATATGAGTTTTCATCCGAAACCCTAAACTTCGAAAGAGATTGTCCATTTTGTCAACGAAGTGCATCCAGTTTTTGCCGTAAGCCTCTCACTTTTTAGCACATGCTATGTGGGTGAAATTATGATACCATGCCACTTTCAACCTTTTCAGAGTCATTTGTACTGCTTTTCATTTTCAGGGTCATTTAGCTAAAATAACTAAATGCATGAAAAATAGCAATTAATTCAGAAAGGCTGAAAATTGACGATGTGGCTTTGAATGGTGCATGTTAAATGCATAAAAAGTTTGGAGTTGAAATAAGTTAAAAAAAATGAATGCCTTTGTAACATATGAGTTTTTCGCCGAAACCCTGATACTTCGAAGAGATTGTCCATTTTCTACGAAGTGGATCCAGTTTTTGCCGTAATCCTCTCAACTTTTTAGCACATGCTATGTGGGTGAAATGATGATACCATGCCACTTTCAACCTTTTCAGAGTTCATTTGTGCTGCTTTTCATTTCAGGGTCATTTAGCTAAAAAAAATCAGTAAATGCATGAAAAATAGCAAATGAAGTCAGAAAGGGTAAAATTGATGATGTGCTTTGAATGGTGCATGTTGAATGCACAAAAAGTTTGGAGTTGAAATAAGTTTAAAAAATATGAAATGCCTTTGTAAAATATGAGTTTTTTCAGAAACCCTATATTCGAAAGAGATTGTCCCATTTTGTACAGAAGTGCATCCAGTTTTGCCGTAACCCTCAATTCTTTAGACATGCTATGGGTGAAATGATGATACCATGAACTTTCAACCTTTTCAGAGTTCATTGTGACGCTTTTAACATTCAGGTCATTTAGCTAAAAAAAAATCAGTAAATGCATGAAAAATAGCAAAATGAAGTCAGAAAGGGTTGAAAATTGATGATGTGGCTTTGAATGGTGCATGTTGAAGCAACAAAAGTCTGGAGTTGAAATAAGTTAAAAATGAAATACCTTTGTAACATGAGTTTTCTCCGAAACCCATGTCTTCGAAAGAGATTTGCCATTTTGTACAGAAGTGCATCCAGTTTTTGCCGTAACCTGCTCAACTTTTTAGCATGGCTATTGGGTGAAATTATGATACCATGCCACTTTCAACCTTTTCAGATTCATTGTACTGACTTTTCAATTTCAGGGTCATTTAGCTAAAAAAATCAATAAATGCATGAAAAATAGCAAATGAAGTCAGAAAGGGTTGAAAATTATGATGTGGCTTTGAATGGTGCTTGTGAATGCACAAAAAGTCTGAGTTGAAATATTTAAAAAATTGACAATCTTTGTAACATATGAGTTTTCTCCAAAACCTACTTTTCGAAAGATATGTCCATTTGTACAAAGCATCCCATTTTTGCCGTAAACCCTCTCAACTTTTTAGCACATGCTATTGGGTGAAATTGATGAACCAGGCCACTTTCAATTTTTTCAGAGTTCATTTTACTGCTTTTCAATTTCAGGTCATTTAGCTAAAAATCAGTAAATGCATGAAAAATAGCAAATGAAGTCAGAAAGGGTTGAAATTGATGATGTGGCTTTGAATGGTGCATGTGAATGCCAAAAAGTTTGGAGTTGAAATAAGTTAAAAAATGAAATGCCTTGTTACATATGAGTTTTTCGTCGAAACCCTGATACTTCAAGATTTGTCCATTTTGTCATGAAGTGATCCATTTTTTGCCTAACCCCTCAACTTTTAGCACATCTATTTGGGTGAATATGATCCATGCCAACTTTCAACCTTTTCAGATTCATTGTACTGTCTTTTAATTATGGGTCATTTAGCTAAAAAAAATCATAAATGCATGAAAAATAGCAAATGAAGTCAAAAGGGTTGAAAATTGAGATGGTGCTTTGAATGTTCATTTTGAAGCACAAAATGTCTGGAGTTGAAATAGTTACAAAATTGAAACCTTTGTAACATATGAGTTTTCATCGAAACCCTGATACTTTCGAAAGAGATTGTCCATTTTGTACACGAAGTGCCTCCAGTTTTGCCCTAACCCTCTCAACTTTTTAGCACATGCTATGTGGGTGAAATGATGATACATGCCACTTCATTCACCTTTTCAGTTTCATTTGTACTCTTTTCAATTTCAGGTCATTTAGTCTCAAAATACAGTAAATGCATGAAAAATACAAATGAAGTCAGAAAGGGTTTGAAAATTGATGATTGTCTTTGAATGGTGCATTTGATGCACAAAAAGTTTGGAGTTGAAAAAGTTAAAAAATGAAATGCATTGTAACATATGATTTTTCCGACAAAACCCTGATACTTCGAAGAATTGTCCATTTTGTACACGAGTGCATCCAGTTTTGGCCGTAACCTCTCAACTCTTTAGCACATGTTGTGGTGGAAATGATGATACCAGTGCCAACTTTCAACCTTTCAGAGTTCATTTGTACTGGCTTCAATTTCAAGGTCATTTAGCTAAAAAATAAATGCATGAAAATACAAATGAAGTCAGAAAGGGTTGAAAATTGAATGATGTGGCTTTGAATGGTGCATGTTGAATGCACAAAAGTTGGAGTTGACATAAGTTAAAAACTGAAATGCATTTTGTAACATATGAGTTTTCGTCCGAAACCCTGATAACTTCGAAAGAGATTGTCCATTTGGTACACGAGTGTCACAGTTTTTTTTGCCGTAACCCTCTCAACTTTTTAGCACATGCTATGTGGTGAAATGTATGATACCATGCCCACTTTCAACCTTTTCAGAGTTCATTTGACTACTTTCAATTTCAGGGTCATTTAGCTAAACAAAATCAGTAAATGTGAAAAATACCAAATGAAGTCGAAAGGGTCAAATTGATGATGTGGCTTTGAATGGTGCATGTTAGAGCACAAAAGTTTGGAGTTGAAATAAGTTAAAAAAATGAATGCTTTGTAACATATGAGTTTTCGCCGAACCCTGATACTTCGAAAGGATTGTCCATTTTGTACACGAAGTGCATCCAGTTTTTTGCCCTAACCCTACTCAACTTTTTAGCACATGCTATGTCACTTCTGGAATCATTTCTTTGGCCGTCCACATGCCGGACGGCAAGGCTTATATCACGGATGGCAAATGCTTTGCCCCCGTCCGCTTGCGGACGATAAACTGTCCGGATAAAGCCGCTATCAAGCCTTATGTGCCTCCACTCTTAGAAACGGATGGCAAAGGATTACGCCGCCGCCATTCTGAGGCCAGCAGACGGCAAGACAGCTGCCGTCAGTGCGGGCGTGAGAGCCATTAGGGGGGTTACGATGCTCTTTGCCGTCCCCAGCTGACGTCAAAAAGTCAAAGATCTTTGCCTCCCGTGGCGGACAGCAAAGAGCCATCTAGGGCAGCACGATAAGCTGCCATGTGTCCAGATATGCCGTCCGCCAGTCAGACGACAAAGAGGTTTGAATCATTGCCTTCTGCTGGGCAGACGGTCATAGATGGTCACTTTGCCGTCCGCCAGCATACGGCAAAATGACCAAATGGCCAGCCATTGTTCCCAGTTTGCACAGGTACGGCCACGTGTCCTCTTTTTCCGTCTCTAGCCGGACGGCAAAGAGGCTAGATATCCCCTATTTTTATTTAAATCCCATTATTAGACATGGTTCAAACACAGATATACATGCATACATATCCAACCGCATGTCCAACACATATTTCATCCTCCAACAACATAGTTTCCCAAAGTCCCACATATCCAGATATACATACCCAGAAACAAGTTTTACCAATACACATATCCATATAGACATCATATCAAACAGTGGTCATAAAACGAAGGAGCACCACAAAATAGTCTCCATGAAATCCATCTTCCCTCCTGTAAAGCAAATCTGTCAAATTGGGAAAAGATGAAAGTTAGAAGAAGAAGACTAGTTAGAAGAAAGAAGAATAAGTTTTTTTTCTTCTCTTTCTTTTCTCCTCTCCTCTTCTGTATCTTCCTCCTTCTTCTACCTAGGTAGCTAAAAATGTCATTTTTATGCCAAGCTAGGTAAAAATGCTAAGTGTAGGTGCCATTTTAGAGCTAATGTGGTAATATGTCATTTGTAGCTTAGTAAGGTTATTTAATGTCATTTTCGTGGCGAAATAAGCTAAGATCTATTCATTTTGGAAGCACACAAGATATCATGCCTTTTTTACCTAAGTATGCTAAGTAGTCATAAATGACCTGAACTAAGCTAAGTATAGCTTTATTTTTTATCTAACTTATGTTATTAATGACATTTAAGGAGGAAATAAGCTAAGTATCCTTTGTAACGCAAAACATAGAGAAAACTTCCCTCATCACAACAAATGTGATGAAGATCCGGCAACTAAGGTCACAATTGATCACCAACGGCATAATGATACCAAGCCTCATTACCAATGGCATATTTTCTAATCTTCTTAATCTTCATGCGCATTGCTCCATCTTCAAGCGCATTGAATCATCTTCATCCGTTGTGAGCATCGTCGATCATCGTCAACAAACACTCCAATGACATCTTCTCTGCTTCAATTCTTTTAATTTTTTTTCTTTCAATATCATTTTCTGTTTCAACTAAATTTAACTTCTCGACAAGAGGGTCACGTTTCAAATTCCGGTTCACATACCTCCTCGATTAAAATCATCTCTATGTCAACTTGATGTCCATAATTTGCATAAATGCCGAAATGCAACAAATCGTTAATGAAGAGAATTTAACCACATCCGAATCATAAAGCGGGCGAGGGCGACCGTGATGGTGAATCAAGACATGCACTATGTTAAACACTCATCCAAAGTAAGAAAAATTATAAATACCAACTATAAAATCATCCAATCATACAAATCAACTTATAATCAAGCTACAACATAAAAATTTGAATGCCCTAATAACAGTATCGGTAATGAGAGCTCGTCAATCATCATTAATAAAAGCCGCATCCTATCACTATCGGGTAATGATGTGCTCATCTCATCATTAAAAATGCCATCATCATGTGGAATGCCACCTTTCCGTAATCGTTAAGAATTGATAGGTCATCTGCAGCAGTAATTCTCTTCTTCCTTCTTCTTGTTCCAGCTCAGGGGTGAGTCCGGGATTCACTATCGTTGTCTACTCAATGGTTCTGGGGTGGGTAGCGGTTCTTGAACTGTTTTTGGGGGGGAAATACGTGGTTTTCTTTGGAAGAATTCTCCTTCGTCATATGTGTCTTTGGTTAATGTGAGGTTCATAATGTTTTCCTTGGGGGGAGGTGGTCTAACAACGTTGCGGCACTTCCATAAATGACGTCCCAACCACTGAATTGGATCACTTGACAAAAAACAGACCCACGTAGATAGACACTTGGGTTGCCTGTTCATCCGTAATATAGACATCGGGAACATCAAATTGGGTGCTTTGTTTGGTTTCGACGAGCCCTATATGTTTCATGAGTCCTTCTAGCTCCCTCGGCTGGAACCAATAACATCTGAAAGACTACGACTTTGGTGGGTTTTCACCATGAATTCAAGTTCATAATTCTTCACTCTTCCATAATACTGATACCTCCTTCGCCGATAGCAGAGACACAACACTTTGTAAGACTTTCGGTCGGCCATAGATAAGCTCTTGCTAGGTACGAAAGCGATACCCGTTGATGTCGGTATTTGTCCAAATGGGGAACGTACCTTATAGTCCAAAACCATAGCTACTTTCCTCGAAATTTTTTTTTTTGGGGGGGGCAATCCATAATCTCTGAATTAGCCTACAAGTTTAATACTAAAGGATTGTTGCATTAGTTCTCAAATTAGCAAAGAAAAAAGTGTCTAATGGAAATTACCATTTTTTTTAACCAGAGATGAACGGGGAAATTCGGCTCCTTGTTTTGCCAGAAGCTCATACTCTTCGACGGAATCCTTTTGATCACCGCTCCATACGAGAATAGCGACGATCGACTGATCAAAAATCCAGGACAAGAGAATTTTTCAAAGGAATTAGATGTTTTGAAACATGTACCGAGATTCTTACTCATGTACGGCCGCACTCTTTTAGGTTGTTGAAGAGATACATGAAATGGTCCGCCATTGTTCAACATCCAACCTTACTGGTTTCCAACCACCGGCTGGTGCGAGATTCCCTTTGAATAGGCCTGAGTTGGATTGACCCTTTGAGGTCGTCAGCATTGTACCGAGGCTTCGGATTATGCCAATGAAAACGATTTTTGGCTTCGTAGTGTGCGGTCACGAAGTGTTGCCACCTCCTCGTGATGAATGCCTCCCCTCGGGATGCTTCTATTCATGTTTTATTTTTACAGTTTGCTCGAAGCGTCTTCTGCTCCTCTCAGTTTGAGGTAATCACCAATGATTTTGCACGGGCCCCCCCAATCGTGCTCGGTCCGGGGAGATGCAAAATCAAGTGTTGCATTGGATTAAATAGCTTGCGGAAGATCTTCTTAACTTTGGGGCAGATCAACTCCGGCGCCAACTATTCCTGTCTTCTAGGAGGCCAGGCGATAGTTTCTTTCGCACAAAGAACACGGAAAAATAGTTCAGCTCTGCCCGTCTGCCATTCCATCCTCAGGGATGAATGCCACTCAACATCACCGGCATTATCCGCTCAAGCCATATGTGCCAATCATGACTTTTAGAGACCAAATATTTTCAATTTTTGAGACTCGCTCCCTCGTTAGATTTGCTTCATACCCATCCGGGGAACATGCAACTGCAATTTTCCACCCACAAAAGTAATTGTTCCTTCATAGCTGTCCTTCCAAGATTTGAACCATGCCTTTCGCTTCGTCATTTGATCCCCTTTCCTTGTTCTTTGTTTTGTTAACGGTCTATGCACTAGCTCCTCTAGGTCGACTCAGCCTTAGTTATCCTTTGATTTCCCCTCTATGCCGCACAATGTACCAAAAATGGCTTCGGTGATATTCTTTCAGGTTGCTCAGTCGATGTTGTGTGGGCAAGGAGGTCTTTTGAAGTAAGGCAGATCCAGAAGCATGTCTTGTTGAGTCCAGGCGTGTTCCTATTAGACCCCTGATACCCCTGGACGCTCTGGATCTGGGCTTCTAGAGCGTTAACTGATCTAGGTCTGTTGGCCCGTCACTCAGGTGGTGCAGAGTGTTTGACAACTCTGCCTTTGATGAAGTTCTTTCTTGTCTTTCCTGAACTTATGGCCAGGATGTAGAACGGTCTATGCACGTCGAAGCAACTATACTTGCGCCCTGCCGTCAGCTAACTAAACTCAAGAGCTCCCTTGCATGTGGGGCACATGAACTTTCCATGCACACAGCCAGCCAACGAATAGCGGCATACGCCGGCAAGTCATGCGTCGAGTACATGTACCATGCCACGTATTGAAAGTTCTGTTTCTAAAGGCTCGTAGTTCCTGAAACCCATTATCCCAAGCTTCTTGCAATTCGGCCTTAAGCGGCTGCACGTACACATTCATATTCTTCCCGGATATTTTGGGCCTGGAATTATCAATGTCAGGAAATATCTTTCGTTTGCTAATCTGCCCGGGGGGAGATTGAGTGGAATGAAAACATGGGCCACAGCTGGTTGGGGCTGCCCTCCTGACTCAACACACTGAACGCCATCTGTGTTGACGGTGACTCGAGGATGCTTGGATCTGCCATTTTTTCCTTATGTAATGCATCAAGCGCTTCCACGCTTCACCATCCGATGTGTTGCATCATCATCACATTCCCATCTGGCATCTCAGTTTCGGTTTCTTTGCCCATTTTGTGCCATGTCATCTGTCTGGCGTCTCTTGACCATGAAAAGACGTGAAGTCCCTCTGTACGATTGGCATATACCGAAGAACAATTAACGGGTATTTTTGGTCTGCGTCTTCTCAACCATACCGTTTTTCTACCACAACATACCTGGAAGAATTGCAAATGGGACAATAGTTAAAGTCCTCATAATGACGCCTAAATAAGACACATCCTTTCCTCACAGGGCATTATCTTCTCATAGGGCATCTTAAGAGCACGGAGGATTTTGTCTGACGGTACAGGTTTGTAGGTAGCACATGGCCTTTTGGGTAGAAATCGTCCGAGTACTGCATCATCGCGTCGTAGCATTCTCTTCCAAGTTGAATGAGCCTCAAGCCATTATTTGTGAGATGGCATCCAGCGACAAGCTCAGTGTGCTCGTGGAGAGGACGTTTTGAGGACTCAACATTTCAGTGAAGGCCCTTGCAATTCCTCCCTCTCCTCGTCCTTAGTCCCTGAGCATCGTCAAAGTCTTGCACCATGTCTTCGGTCCCGGTCCATGCTCGTCGGTGCGACGACGAACTCGTCTCTGGCAGTTGGGCACTCACAATGTATGTCCAAACCTGTAACCAGGCCTAAAACCAAACTCTACAGTCTTTACTCATTTCAACTCATCCCTCTTTTTATAGGTTGTCGCAATGGCACAGCTGCACCAGCTAAATGCCTGCCATCTGCAATCGGCTTCGAAACAAACCCCTTGGTTTTTGTTACCATTCCTCGGCCCAAACTTTCCTGACTATGTAACCGGTGTACATCCATTCACAATCACTCATCTTGACTTCCTACTGGACACACAAGAAATATATACAAATTTAAGCAACCATCCATCAGTTCATGGATTTTGTCAGTTTATTACGTCCATGCAACCTACACCTAATAGGTAAAGATAGGTCCTAATCCACCCGAAGTATGTGTAGATCGGGTTCGTTTTCGCATCTCTGCTCCCGGATCCGACTGCAACATTTCGGCAGCAACCCCCCGCTGTTCTCTGATTACACGTTCGCAATAAGTAGAAGAATGTGTATCCGGAGAACAAAAGGGAGGCACTGACGAAATTCTGCTCTGATTCCGGAGCTGAGCATATGGGAAAACGAACCAAATCTACACATACTCGGGCTGTCTGGATAACGTTGGACAATTCGAAAGAATCATATTATAAGTTGCAATGCATGCAATATTTATAGATGTGAACCCTTTCCGAACGGGAGACGCATAGTGGTCACGCATACTGCTGATTGAAGACACCTATCGCAGTGTTAGGGGGTTCCCTTGGCACGATGGAACCCTAATAGCAA